>SZWC01014154.1:66081-76206 GCA_023375785.1 Penium margaritaceum | reverse complement strand
CACTTGTTGATGGTGAGATTGTCCAATGCTTGATAGTCTATGCACATTCACATCTCTTTGGTTTTCATTTGGACGAGAAGTATAGGTGTCTTGCACGGTGACGTGGAGGGTCTCATGAACCCTTGACTGAGCATGTCATCAAGGTGCTTCTTGATTTGGGATAACCTGACATCACTCATCTGATAGTTCACCCTCATCGTTGCTGTACTACCCGATTTGAGGTATATCTGACGGTTGATGTCACGTTGTGAGGGTAGTTCTCAAGGGAGTTCATCGGGAAAAACCCCTTGGAACTCCTTAATGAGCTTTGCAAACTCGTTTAGTACGTCAGCGCAATCTTCAGGTATCGAGGCCGTTGGTGTTGCCTTGGCAGACATTATTTCTTTCTGCCTCTTGTGCTTCCACGTGGACTAGCCATGCTTGGGCTCCGTGCTTCAGATATTGTTTGGCCATGTCCAGAGACATGGTTGGCATTTTGTGGCTGTCGCAAATTCCTCTCGTGCTTCCCATAACCGCTGCTACTTTGTGGGTCGCTCAATGAGAGGTATACGTCGCCTTTTCCATTCCGCTACTCCAGTCAACCTGTTGATTGTCCCGGTACAAGAAACATCGCCGGAGGATGATTTTTTCTCATTAGACAAGTCATCCAGAATGTTACGCCGTTCACATCTCTGGTTTGCATTCAGTGTAATTCAAGAATTTGACGGATCTACAGTCGTCCATTGATGGTTTTTCCTTGAGATACCCCTGGTTCAATCTTCAAACCCAGCTTTTGAACCATGTCGTTGGTGGCAAAACAGTGAGAAGTTCCTCCATCCAATAGCTCCAGTACCGTTTTGCAAAATTTATAATCCCTCGGTTGTACCTGTAGAAGTATCACCGATTGGTTGTTCTTGTATTCCTCGTCAAGCTTTGCAATATCAAGAACTCTCATCTACGGCAATGTAAGCTGTTTATATGGGCGAGCACAGAGTNCGTCCATTGATGGTTTTTCCTTGAGATACCCCTGGTTCAATCTTCAAACCCAGCTTTTGAACCATGTCGTTGGTGGCAAAACAGTGAGAAGTTCCTCCATCCAATAGCTCCAGTACCGTTTTGCAAAATTTATAATCCCTCGGTTGTACCTGTAGAAGTATCACCGATTGGTTGTTCTTGTATTCCTCGTCAAGCTTTGCGATATCAAGAACTCTCATCTACGGCAATGTAAGCTGTTTATATGGGCGAGCACAGAGTTTTTGACAGGATAGGATTCTTGCTGCCTGCTCTTCTCTTCTGTCCTTGTCGGGATCCTCACTCTTTTTCTACAACTTCCTCCCCCTTCTTGGCTTGTTGTTGCCGCTTTTGGTAGTCACGCAGGATATGACCCAACTTCCTCCAGTTCGAGCAGAGCCAAAGTTTGCATTGATTGACAGCATCAATTTCCATCGGGGCGAGTTTTCTGCAGACTAGGACTTCCCTCCGTTGCAATAAGAACCGTGTTTGCCAGCCGTTTCGGCATCCGAGCATTGTAATCAATGCTGTCAGTGCGGTTGGTTGCTGTGATCATTCGTGGAAGGTCATGTTTGATGCCAAATATGGCGATTGCTCACTTATTTTCTTGCTTGAGGCCATTGTTGCAGTAGAAGCATGCTTCATTGGGGGCGAGGTCACTACTTGTCATGATCTCACAGAGACGCCAACGTACTCTGTTATGCTATACTACTAACGNGAGCCAAAGTTTGCATTGATTGACAGCATCAATTTCCATCGGGGCGAGTTTTCTGCAGACTAGGACTTCCCTCCGTTGCAATAAGAACCGTGTTTGCCAGCCGTTTCGGCATCCGAGCATTGTAATCAATGCTGTCAGTGCGGTTGGTTGCTGTGATCATTCGTGGAAGGTCATGTATGATGCCAAATATGGCGATTGCTCACTTATTGTCTTGCTTGAGGCCATTGTTGCAGTAGAAGCATGCTTCATTGGGGGCGAGGTCACTACTTGTCATGATCTCACAGAGACGCCAACGTACTCTGTTATGCTATACTACTAACGCAGATGATGGAGTCCATACCATGCGTCAGAATTCTTATTTGACTTCCCTAAGAGAGTGAGTGTAGTGCGCACAAATGTGCTCCATGTATCTGGTGGCGTGAGAGAGTCATGCCACATCGGATGNGGTCATGTTTGATGCAAAATATGGCGAATGCTCACTTATTGTCTTGCTTGAGGCCATTGTTGCAGTAGAAGCATAGTTCATTGGGGGCGAGGTCACTACTTGTCATGATCTCACAGAAATGCCGACGTACTCTGTTATGCTATACTACTAACGCAGATGATGGAGTCCATACCATGCGTCAGACTTCTTATTTGACTTCCCTAAGAGAGTGAGTGTAGTGCGCACAAATGTGCTCCATGTATCTGGTGGCGTGAGAGAGTCATGCCACATCGGATGTATCTACTTCAGAGGTAGTACGCCTGCGGTCAACAAAGTGAGAGCGGTCGATGAAGTGAGAGCGATCCTGTGAACCGTTGATCAAGCTTTGCCGGTCTCCTATTTCCCTTTCATAACCTTTAGATCGGACAACCGACTCAGAGCTGTGCCACGCAAAAGGGAGGCCACGAGGACAATCTTCGTTTTTTGGTTGTTTACCCTAACAGCAATGAAGTACACCTCTAAACCTGTGAGCCACATCTTGATCGTCGGTCCCTTGGAATTTGTGAGATCGAACGACTCGGTAAGTGCTGGTAAAACTGGGGCTCACTCAAGAGTTATGAATTTCCCGTAGTAAGTATTGTTTTGCATGCATAATAGTTTTGAACCTCCTCCATCATCACGTTCAGCTGATGGAGCAGATGGGCGTTGAGGTTCTAGAGTCCCAAAAGCTTTTGGTACAAGTCTTCCTTGATTTGCGCTTGTCGGCCGTTGCCTCTCATCATGCAGGTGTTATCCCAATAGGATAGAGTGAGGGATAAGGGTTTGCCCAGCCAAAGGGGTCTGTCACGGGATTGGCCATTGGGCTCGTTGGTGCTGCGCCATTCACCGCAAAAGTTGCCACTTTTGCCTGGTTTGTATGGAGAGCATCGTTATACCTGTGCACCTGAACCGCCATCACTAGAGTACCTACTGGAGACTATATGTTNCCTCCATCATCACGTTCAGCTGATGGAGCAGATGGGCGTTGAGGTTCTCGAGTCCCAAATTTTTTTGGTACAAGTCTTCCTTGATTTGCGCTTGTCGGCCGTTGCCTCTCATCATGCAGGTGTTATCCCAATAGGATACAGTGAGGGATAAGGGTTTGCCCAGCCAAAGGGGTCTGTCACGGGATTGGCCATTGGGCTCGTTGGTGCTGCGCCATTCACCGCAAAAGTTGCCACTTTTGCCTGGTTTGTATGGAGAGCATCGTTATACCTATGCACCTGATCCGCCATCACTAGAGTACTTACTGGAGACTATATGTTGTCACTGGGTGCTCTCGCTCCGTTCACCATTGTCATCATAAGTTTTGCTATCTTTTGAAAGGTGGAGATGTGTTGAGGACTTGTTCGAGGTTGTCGCCAGGTAGCTAATGCATTAGTTGTCCCTCTTCCGCTGTTGCACTCTGATACCAGGTGATACATCGAGCAGATCTTAGGTAGTTCACAAGCATGAGTTGTGAGACAAATGATGATTCGAGGATTGGGGGGAAATGGATAACTTGTATTAAGCCATAAGTGCACTTTTATGACAAGTGTCAAGTGAGTTGAGCATATGTATACAATGTCAAGAATGAGAATGAGGCATGTGTCGGGTCCTGGGCGCTCANGTTCGAGGTTGTCGCCAGGTAGCTAATGCATTAGTTGTCCCTCTTCCGCTGTTGCACTCTGATACCAGGTAATACATCGAGCAGATCTTAGGTAGTTCACAAGCATGAGTTGTGAGAAAAATGACGATTCGAGGATTGGGGGGAAATGGATAACTTGTATTAAGCCATAAGTGCACTTTTATGACAAGTGTCAAGTGAGTTGAGCATATGTATACAATGTCAAGAATGAGAATGAGGCATGTGTCGGGTCCTGGGCGCTCAAACCGGGCAACACGTGCAAGGTTACGCCTTGAGTGGCTGCTTTGAGAAGCTCCACCGAGAAGTCAAGGGGCTCTGAGAATATTGAGGTGCTTCTTTGTAAAAGTGTAGTGCCATCAAAACATCCACCGAAAAATGTCGAGACATTGATATAGTTTGCACTACTTTTCTCAACCATTCTGGAAGGTGGATGAATTTGTGAGATGTTCTAAAACCAAACACCAAAGATCAAGGTAGTTGGCCAAGATACCCTTGGCTGGATGTCGTAAAAGCCCTGAAGTTTTCACGCGGTGGGCCATGGGTGTAAGGACAGAAATCCCCACCCATTCTGAGACACGGGACGTATGAACATGTGTTTTTAACACTTAGGGTACATAGCATATATGAGGGAGGAAATCATGGTACCTCGCAATGTTGTCGCCATTTGGTGCCCTTCTCCTTCAATGAATGCATTCTCTTAGACCGAGATTCAAATTTCGACAGCATTGGCTCCAGGTGCGCTGTCGATCTAGTCAACGAGTCCCTTGGAGTAGTTTTTGACCAAACTGTAGACGGCGGTTTGGCGTCATTTAAGCATCATGTAGTGGTCCTAACACATAACACTGTGAGCGTTAGGCCCAATGCTGAGCAATCAAAGTACGGGCTAAGGCAAAAAATGCGTAGACAGATGTCGTGTGTGGAAATGAGGCGAACGGCCGGTGCCGTATTCTCCAACTGTTTTTGGGATGAATTTGTCTAGGGTAATGACCTAACCAGTCACCAATGACTGGTGACGACAATGTAGACATGAGGGCAAGGCAAGTGCCTACCCTAAGTTTTTACCTAACAAAGATGTGACTGTAAACGATGACCATAGGATTGATCCGCCGAGAAATCAAGTCAGCGCGAGACTCTGACCTGACGNACAGCTACACGCACTGGCACAAGTGGAAAACAAACGTTTGCTACTTTAACATCATGTAGCGGTCCTAACACATAACACTGTGAGCGTTAGGCCCAATTCTGAGCAATCAAAGTATGGGCTAAGGCAAAAAATGCGTAGACAGATGTCGTGTGTGGAAATGAGGCGAACGGCCGGTGCCGTATTCTCCAACTGTTTTTGGGATGAATTTGTCTAGGGTAATGACCTAACCAGTCACCAATGACTGGTGACGACAATGTAGACATGAGGGCAAGGCAAGTGCCTACCCTAAGTTTTTACCTAACAAAGATGTGACTGTAAACGATGACCATAGGATTGATCCGCCGAGAAATCAAGTCAGCGCGAGACTCTGACCTGACGTGAACCATTTACTTCGTACGCCGCCCTAACGGCAAGATTTCTAGGGCCCATGTGTTTTGGAAACACAGAACTTAGAACTAGACTTAACATTATGCTAGCACTGGTATATGACCGCAGAAAATGAAGAAGAAAACAGATCCTTCAGTGAAACCGTCATCAAAGTTCAAGTCCGAGCACCGTGAGCAAAGGATGAACAACCAGTTTGATGTTTCAAAAAGCAAGGATGGCCAGAATTGCCTAGGCGTCAAAGCGGCCGTCCCGTAGTTCAGTTCGGCCTATAACATCAAACACCTTTGCCAGGTTTAAGGCTCCAGTCAATGAGGAATTAGACAGGCTCCACTGCTAGTAGCCTTAGACAACATATCACCTCTCATGAGGACAGCAAGGAAAATGGATTATCCAACCAATTTATCCCTTTTTGGGCTATTGGATTGTTGTACTTGGCAGACTTGTCCAAGGCAATGACCTAACCAGTCACCAAGACAGTTTTTGACGATGAGGACATGTAAAAAACATTATGGACGGCATCTTTTTACGACAAGGACATGTATGAAACATGAACGACTGATTTGGAAAACAAGAACTTGAATATGTGATGGCCGGTGATAGCTCATCACAAGCTTTGCTGGAGAATGACGTACGCACCACACTCGGACGTAACATGCAAGGCTACCTTGTAATCCATCCCAAAAGATTTTTTTTTTCAAAGGGCAAAGTGCGTGGAAGATACCTGGGTTTTGAAGATTTTACAGTCAGATACTGTGTGGATTTTTGTTCTTAACATAACTAAGTACGGATAGCAGATTAGGAACTGCATCTGANCACTCGGACGTAACATGCAAGGCTACCTTGTAATCCATCCCAAAAGATTTTTTTTTCAAAGGGCAAAGTGTGTGGAAGATACCTGGGTTTTGAAGATTTTACAGTCAGATACTGTGTGGATTTTTGTTCTTAACATAACTAAGTACGGATAGCAGATTAGGAACTGCATCTGAATGTCCGTGAATGTGTCGAGGCTAGCGTGTTGGTATAGCCCAAACATACTTGGCAATGATTCGTAGATCAATGACGGCCAGAATTGCCTGGGCGTTAAGTCAAAGACTCGGCCATTCAGGTCGGCATACTTTTTCAACCACCACTACCACGCTTGATCTTCCGATAGGCCAGGAATCAAGGTAGTTTGAAACTTGAACATCTGCCTATATCTTACAACTCCCGTTATGAAAGAAAAAAATGAGGAATATCAAGTGAGCTTTTCCTTGGGTTACGTAACCTATTGTCATCTACTTGTGGCCATGTTTTTAAGACGTCTCCCAACCTGCATCTGTGATAGGTATTTTGTTTCCAAAACGGACACTCAAAACAACCCAAGAGTATTTGATGTTGCCAAATTTCATAGACATACTAGCTTTGGTTCTCTCACAACATCCGGAATAGTCAACTGAGACGAGCTCATTTGACCACACAACTATACAGATGCGAGAGGAAGTAGCAAGGAAGTCACTTCTACTCACTCCAAGACAGTTGAACCCATACACACAGATCCAGCTTAGGATACAACAAAATCCTATTTTTTGACACTGTGCTCAAGAAAGGGAAAAATCAATTGTAACATGTCATGAATTATGCACCTTATTTCAAATAAGAATTCTTCGTCAGAGAAACATACAAAATATGTAATTGACATATGATGGTCGACTTATACATTTGTGAAAAGAATGCATCATATCATTAAATTCAACAAGGATAAGTCTACAATTACATATCAATATATGTAGATAAGTTTATGTGGATGGACATAGATATAGACATGCATGTACATACAAATGAATACATGAGCAGAATATGGTGAATTTTCACCAACGTTGATAATAAGATTTAGTTTAAACATACAATGATAGAAAATATTTTATAGAGAAGGTCACATGTGGAAGGAGTTTGAGAATAAGTCATTTCACAGTAAACACGTCAAACATAAAATTTGTAGTATAATGGCATTTTTACATTTTTTTCCTCCATGTTTGCATTTAAATTTTTTTGGTTTCACTTCTAGTCAACTTTGCACGAGGCATCATGTAACCCTCTACACCACACTGCAACATTGCATCCTTTTTTTGTATGCTTTCGTCAAATACATATTGTACCAGGAGGGCTAGTTTGGCCCTCCCACCTCGCAATAGCGAGGGGGTGGTTCTCAACAACCCATCGCTATTGCAAAGGCTGGCCAGTGGCCAGCCACACATTGACCGCCGGCCGGCTGGCACCCGGCCGACTGGGTGGCTGGCAGCTCGTCAGATGACTGGCTGTCCACCCACGGGCAAGCCACCAGCCGCCAATCAAGCTAGTGGCTCGATTGACGGCCGAGTGGCCACCAGGGTCTCGATGGCGAGGCCCATGGCCTTGTGCCCTCAACGTCGGTTGCCCTCCTTGCCAGCAAGAGCAAGCGAGGACAAGGGATTCTTGCGAGCCAGAGAGGCGCGAGAGAAAAAGTACAACGCCTGCACAAAACTGCCGGGCGTGACTTGCACGCGACAATTTTGCGCCATCGAGTCAAAAACAAAACTCCAGCTTGCTTAGTATGAAAATTGAGTTTTGAACACGGAAAACTAGCGTGGACTCATGAGTTTGGGATTATACCCCCCTCGTTTGGGACCTAGGATGAGGGGATGAGGTAAAAACATAAATGGGGATCAAGAGACTTGAAATAATCAAGTCTCCCTGCTTGGTTTGTTAATGAAAATTGCCCCAAAAGGGACATGGAGAAAAAAACTTCTCCTGTGAGTTATGGAGGCCATTCTGCAAACTCCAACAACGACCTCAGTGCACGAGTTGGAGAGCTGACACGCTACAGTGGGTTTCAAAGCAGGACAACCCTCACGACTAAGCGTGCGATTGTTCCAGCTGCTACGAGAGATNGGCCGACTGGGTGGCTGGCAGCTCGTCAGATGACTGGCTGTCCACCCACCGGCAAGCCACCAGCCGCCGATCAAGCTAGTGGCTCGATTGACGGCCGAGTGGCCACCAGGGTCTCGATGGCGAGGCCCATGGCCTTGTGCCCTCAACGTCGGTTGCCCTCCTTGCCAGCAAGAGCAAGCGAGGACAAGGGATTCTTGCAAGCCAGAGAGGCGCGAGAGAAAAAGTACAACGCCTGCACAAAACTGCCGGGCGTGACTTGCACGCGACAATTTTGCGCCATCGAGTCAAAAACGAAACTCCAGCTTGCTTAGTATGAAAATTGAGTTTTGAACACGGAAAACTAGCGTGGAATCATGAGTTTGGGATTATACCCCCCTCGTTTGGGACCTAGGATGAGGGGATGAGGTAAAAACATAAATGGGGATCAAGAGACTTGAAATAATCAAGTCTCCCTGCTTGGTTTGTTAATGAAAATTGCCCCAAAAGGGACATGGAGGAAAAAACTTCTCCTGTGAGTTATGGAGGCCATTCTGCAAACTCCAACAACGACCTCAGTGCACGAGTTGGAGAGCTGACACGCTACAGTGGGTTTCAAAGCAGGACAACCCTCACGACTAAGCGTGCGATTGTTCCAGCTGCTACGAGAGATATGGAATGCTTTGGGTAGCAACAATAGCAGCAAAGATGCCATGGAGGAGTACGAGATTTAAACAGAACATTTTTAAGTGCCATAAACGGGGTTAGAGATATCTTAAGGAGCTCTTGTTCATCCTCTTCCCCTCTCTAAGTTTCCTCTTCTCTCGAGGGGGAAAATTGAATGTTCACTAGACAGGGTGGGGAGTTTGTATTCACAAAACCATCATTTTCCCCCTCTANAAAGATGCCATGGAGGAGTACGAGATTTAAACAGAACATTTTTAAGTGCCATAAACGGGGTTAGAGATATCTTAAGGAGCTCTTGTTCATCCTCTTCCCCTCTCTAAGTTTCCTCTTCTCTCGAGGGGGCAAATTGAATGTTCACTAGACAGGGTGGGGAGTTTGTATTCACAAAACCATCATTTTCCCCCTCTACTCGTGACTCCGTCCTCCATCCTTCAAGAAAATATTGGAGAAGTTTTTTTCCCTAAGCGAGGAGACTCTCATGGCCTAAGAGGATAACAAACAGGGGGAAGGTGATGCTTGGGGAGTTTGTAGAGGCCTCCCATCACCGTAGGGCTCAAGGGATACTTCTCCAAGGAGGTGCAAGACATCCCAAGAGAACGTAAGAGGAGAGTAAGGAAGACCAAAAAACAAAAGAAACAAGAGAAGAAGAGTGAGGGAGGAGTGTGCGAGGAGGCAAAATCTTAGTGAAAGCTAATCCCCTTGTCTTCCTCCTTGCCTTTGGAGCGGTGCTCAATAAATTGTAGTCTCTTGCTTTGTCCTTCCTTTGTTTTCCACGTATTTTAGCTTTCCTCTCACTGTGGGTCATGGCTAAGGGTGTTGGCTAGAACCTATGTGATTGTGTTGACCGTGGCAGCTAAGAAAAATGGTTTTTTTTCTACCATGTGATTGTTCCAACCATGGTGGCCCAAAAAGATAGAGAAACACTTAATAACTTCCTCATCGATAACAAGAGGAAGGTGACTTTGGCAGGCAACACCTCCTTGAGGTCGTGGATTGACCCTCACAATGGTCTTAACATGTTACTTGTAATAGCGATTGAACGACAAGAGCCGGACCTTCCAAGACCAACAAGGGCAAGGTGGTAACGGTCTCACCACATGCCCTTAGAGGAATCCAAAATTTGGGAGCCACAGCCGTGAACGCGGTTGCCAAACCAAAGGCAACTGTACCGCTATAGGCAACCCTTTCTAATTCAGTGACACCGAGAAGCATGCGGAAGCCAAAAA
>SZWC01014153.1:62566-72802 GCA_023375785.1 Penium margaritaceum | reverse complement strand
CAGCAGCAGCAGCAGCAGCAGCAGCAGACCGACCCGCGTCAGGTCTCGGGTGCCGCTGGAGGAGCAGCGTTGATGCCTTTCATGCCCTTCCCACGCCCGCTCCTAGCACCACCAGAGGTCCAGCTCCCCACGGAGCGACGACCCAAGGACTTCGAGACTTCCCCGCCTCGCTACGACAGCAAGGCGGGGTTTGACTGTTGGGAGGTGCTGTTTCAGGTATGGGCAGACTCAGAGGGAGTCTGGCCCTACTACCACAGCCAGTACCAGACGGCTGATCCGCTCCAATCCCAGACGGCAGCGCGTGCCATGCGTGGACTGCTGTACGCAGTTCCACAGGAGACAGTGGTCGACTTCCGCCCCTTCCTGGGCGCGCCTGGGACAGGAGCAGGCGCAGACCCGCGCCGCGGCTGGGAGCTGGCGCTGACCCTTTTTGCAGCAGAGACTCACGCGACCCGGTCAGCGTGCCTTCGCGAGTTCCACTCCCTTCATCAGGGATCCTCGGAGTCAGCAGCTGATTATTGGCGTCGGGCCATGCGCCTGTACACTCGTCTGGGCACCGGAGGCGGCTCTCAGCTCTGGGCGCTGGACACCATCATGCTGGGAGTTCGCCCCGAGCTCACTGACACCTTCTCCCGCCTCGACCAGGACGTCCTCGCGTCCATGTCCGACACCCTACAGTTGTTGCCCTGGGCGCATCGGTACTTCATCCAGGTCGCGACAGCTGACGAGGCAGCCCGCGCGCATCGGCAGGGCGCCATGGCCGCAGCAGAAGTGGGGGCGACGTCCTCTACGCCTTCCACACCGTCGTCCACCTTCACCCCCACCAGCTCCACCTCTGCCTCTCCCACTTCCTCCCCTGCTACTCCGATAGCCACTGCAATAGCCGTGAAGGGGAAGAAGGGGAAGAAGAAGAGGGGACCGCAGCAGCCTTCCGGTGGCACCGGACGGGCGGTCCGCTGCCACAACTGCGACGGCCCTCATCGCTACACTGAGTGTCAGTAGGAGCTGGACTGGGCGAAGATCACCCGCGGTCTTCAGGCAGCCCACGAGGAGCGGATCCGCACTGGAGCAGCAGCCCGTGCCGCAGCGACCTCGGGGGCAGCACCGGCGGCAGATTCTCCGCCATCCGGGGGGAGTACCACGCCGGACCCGAGGAACCAGACCATCGCGGAGCTACGTCAACTGCTAGCGCTTCGCTCACAGGGAGGTGCGAGTGTGCTGTCACAGCCGAGTGGTCCACAGATTGACTGTCCATCTGTGTTTGTGGCACGTGGTCGTACTTGTGGGGGGCTACGTCGCCTGGTGAGGATGAGTCTGACAGCACAGAGTGGTTGGATGAGTTGCATCGTCGTGCATTGTCCCGCTGTCCTGCCACACCTGCTGAGCATCCAGCAGAGGCAGCGTGCTCCGTTGCTCGTTGTACCGTGACCACCACAGGTCGTGAGGCGAGTGGCCACTGGATC
Source organism: Penium margaritaceum (assembly GCA_023375785.1). Classification (NCBI taxonomy): domain Eukaryota; kingdom Viridiplantae; phylum Streptophyta; class Zygnematophyceae; order Desmidiales; family Peniaceae; genus Penium; species Penium margaritaceum. The sequence continues at coordinate 71,339 of SZWC01014153.1, read as the reverse complement.
ATTGACTCAGGGGCCACTCACCACATGACCTGCGACCGTACCACCTTTGTCGTGCTTGGTCCTGTTGGGTCTGTTCGGTCAGTGCGGACAGGTTCTGGGCAGTCACTACCTGTTCAGGGGACAGGGGTCGTACGGTTCGATGGTCCGTCTGGTCCCGTGTATCTTTCTAACGTGCTTTTCGTGCCTAATCTCGAGCTCAGCCTGCTCTCTGTCCGTGCCTGCACGAGGATGGGTCTCTCTGTTCACCACTCCATTGATGATGCCACGATCATTGCACTTGACACTTCCACGGTTGTGTTGCGTGCCTCTTTTGTGGATGACCTGTATCGCATCGTGCGCTGCTCTACTCCTGACTCTTCCCCTTGCTCATCTGCCCGCGTCTTTGTCACGGGGGTGTTGTCTCCTGACCACCAGCGCCTGTTACATCGGCGCCTGTGTCATGTGAGCACGGACACTGTGTCTAGGCTCATTCGTACACAGCCCGCTCTCGGTCTTGACGCGGCTTCCTTCGAGAAGCCGCCCAAGACCGACTGTTTGTTCTGCGCTCAGGGCAAGATGCATCGATGCACCTACCCTGCCTCCGTCACTCGCGCGCAGCGTCCCCTGGAGCTTGTCCACTCGGACCTCCTCAGACCTCTCCCTGTCAAGTCTATCGCTGACCGTGGTCGGTATGTTCTTACCCTCACGGATGACTTCACCCGCATGCGGTGGGACTACTGCCTCCGCCACAAGAGTGATGCCGCTCTAGCCGTGCGCTTGTGGCTGGTGATGGCCGAGCGTCAGTCTCGTCACTCCCTCCACACCTTCCGCTCTGACCGCGGCGGTGAGTATCTCGGTGAGCTGACCACTCACTTCGCCGAGGTTGGTATCTGTCAACAGCTCTCGGCCCCTGCTACGCCACAGCAGAACGGTGAGTCCGAGCGCTGGAACCGCACCATGGAGGACGCGGTTCGCACCATGCACGCAGAGTGCGGTCTCCCGGAGTCCTTGGCCTTCGAGGGCTTCGCCTACATGACGTGGGTCTGGAACCGCCTCCCGCATGGTCCCTTGCCGGACCACGTCACGCTGTATGAGCTGTGGTTCGGTCACCGTGCGGACCTCAGGCTTGCTCGTGTTTGGGGTTCCTTGGCCTGTGTCTGGTACACCGAAGACCAGCAAGGGTCCAAGGTCTCTCCGCGCGACCGGATGTGTGCCTTCCTCGGTGTCTCCTCGCGCTCCAAAGCATGGCGTTTCTGGGATGCGGGTCGCCAACGCATCGTTGAGTCGCGCGACGCGCTGTTTTTTAAGGCACTGTCGTACCGCGACCTGTCTGCCATTCTCACCCAGGCAGCGTCTCACGTTCCCACGTGTGAGGCCTCCCGTCGGATGGGAGAGTCTACCCCACAGGGTGAGTCCGTCCGGGGTGCCTCCGGGGTGGGACGGTCGCTGGCCACCATTGACCCAGCCATCATTGACCCGGCCATCATTGCTGTTGAGCCTGTAGTCTCTACGCCTGCCCCGCTTGCGCCCGCCACGACTGTCTCGCCCGCGCCTGCCGCGACTACCTCGCCCGCACCTGCAGCGCCTGCTTCGTCCGCACCTGCAGCGCCTGCTTCACCTGCACCTGCAGCGCCTGCTTTGCCCGCACCTGCAGCGCCTGCTTCGCCCGTACCTGCAGCGCCTGCTTTGCCTGCCGGGGCTGCACCTGCCACCTCTTCGCCTTCGGCGCCTGCCTCACCCGCGCCCGCCGCGACTGTCTCGCCCGCGCCTGCCACGACCGTCTCGTCCGTGCCTGCAGCGCCTGTTTCGCCCGCGCCTGCCGTGCCTGTCTCGCCCACGCCTGCATCATCTCCAGAGACAGCACCTGCCCTCCCAGTACCAGAACCGTCGATCAGCTCAGACTCGGGCTACTCCCGTGGACCAGGTGGGCGTCTCCGCCCACTGGCCTCACGAGCACCTTCGACTGCGNGTGCACAGTGGTGACCCTGGCACAAAGGCTCTCGGCCTAAGTGTCCAAGGCACCTACACGGAGGTGCACCCAGCTTGTCCCATTGGGCACCAGCTGATCGCTGACGAGCACGAGGCTGCACAGGCAGCTGCCGCTGACCTAGTTGCGGTCCGTCCGACCCATGAGGCATGTGTCCTAGCCACCCGGAGCTCCCCTTTGACGGTCCCTGATCCAGACACGTTAAAGAAGGCTCTCTCACGAGAGGATGCTGAGCAGTGGCGGGCCGCCTGTGAGGACGAGCTCAGGGCCATCCGCGAGCACGGAGTCTTTGAGCTGGTCGACCGTCCTGAGGGACGGAAGGTCGTGCAGGCCAAGTGGGTCTTCTGCAAGAAGGTGAAGCCTGACGGCTCACTGGACCGCTATAAGGCCCGCTTGACTACGAAGGGATTCTCTCAGGTTGAGGGGATCGACTTCACTGACGCCTTTGCTCCTGTTGGCCGCATGACCACAGCTCGCGCGCTGCTTGGTGTGGTCGCTCACCATGACTGGGAGCTGCACCAGATGGATGTGAACAATGCGTTCCTCCACGGTACCTTGGAGGAGGAGATCTACATGGTCCAGCCACCTGGGTTTGAGGTCGAGGGAAACAAGGTCTGGCGATTGCACAAGGCCTTGTATGGCCTCAAGCAGTCGCCCCGGTGCTGGAACCGAGAGATCACTCGTACCCTCACTCAGGCCGAGTACGTCCAGAGTGATGCCGACCCGTCACTTTTCATCCGACGGACAGCCGAGCANTGCGTCTCCTTCACTGGAGGCCGTGAAGGAGGCCAAGGCGGTCCTGCAGGCCGCCTACAGGATGAAGGACCTTGGTCCAGCGGCTGTTTTCCTCGGGATGGAGATTGTGCGTGATCGTCGTCGACGGACACTCCTCCTCCATCAGGCACGATATGCACAGGTTGTGGGGGAGCGGTTTGCTGACCTCCTTGGCGCTGTTCCCGCCGCCTCGTCACCCATCACTCCCGACAGGCAGGACGCCCTGAAGGTGACAGACCCAGCCGATCTGGGCGAGACTGTGGACGTGACCCTGTACTTGCGCATCATTGGCTCACTGATGTACTTGGCCACGACCACGCGTCCCAACATTGCGTTCGCTGTCAACCTACTCGCACAGTTCAGTCAGTCCCCTCGGGCTCGCGCTCTGCACGCAGCTTTGCGAGTCGTCCGGTACGTGGTCTCCACACCGTATCACGGTCTCTGCTTTCGGAGACAGTGCTCGGTTGTGGTAGATGGCTACACCAACTGCGACTGGGCATGGAGTCCTGATTGACGCAGCCGCACGGGTTACGTGTTCCCACTTGGTGGCACCGCTGTGTCTTGGCGCAGCGGCAAGCAGGGGTGCATTGCTCGCAGCTCCTCAGAGGCTGAGTATGTTGCTTTTGGGCGCTGGCGCCGCTGAGGCGGTGTGGCTGTAGCGGTTGTTCCAGTGCTTGGGTCAGTCCGTGCCTACCATCATCCTCCGATGCGACAACCTGAGTGCTCTCGCGATCGCTGAGAACTCTGGTGTGTTCCACGCACGTACGAAGCACATCGCTGTCGAGTATCATTTCGTGCACGATCTGGTGGAGCGGCAGTTGATCTCCATTGTCTGGGTGGGCACAGACTTGCAGCGCGCTGACTTCCTGACCAAGGCACTGGCACGTGGGAAGTTCCTCGGGGCTGTTCGTTCCGTCGGATTGCGACCCCTGTCCGAGAGTGGGTGATTGTCCGGGTCCTTGTTGAGCACTCTGTGTTACACCGGCACGCGTTCTGCACGTGTATGGACATGCGTACCATCGGGTCATGGGGGAGTGTTGTGATGTTGTCAGTCATACACAGTTGTACAGTTGGTTGTGACCACTCGGCCGTGTCCATGCTCGTGCAGATCCTTGAGGCGGACCCAGCTGGAGACAGAGTTCCCTCAGGTGATGCTCCACCCGCTGGAGGCAGCCTGGCAGCCTACCCAGTGGACCAGAGGGCTCCCACAGCCCACGGACTACGTTTGGAGGTCTTCAGGATTTTCTCGGTGGACAGCCCTGCCAGGCTGATTTACATGTTTGTTTTCTTACACTCTCCGGCTGTTCTCGGACGTAGGCGTGTGACCAGTCGTTGTGTCTGTCTTTTTGTCGTGCATCCGTAGGATCAGACGGCGCTCCGTTTGGACGCTTGTGCGCAGAATTATGGCCAAAACACTGGTTTTGGGCCGGTTCAGGTTTGACAGGCACCGCCGTGTGCGCCACCCGCCGTGAGCCACGGCGGCTATTTATGTTGTGGACCTGTCATTTGTTATATCTCTCTGCATTAACTTCAGTTGAAGCTTGAGATACAAGTGCACGTGTCTCTCCCTACCCTTGCTATCCCTTGCATGACCTGTGTGTCAACCAGCCAGACCCGTGCTGTCAGGCTAGCAAGCAGAAAGGCTAGGAAGCTACCTGGAATCTTCTCAGCATCAGCCGCTGCAGCAGCCGCAGCTACTGCAGCAGCGGCGGTAGCAGCAGCAGCGTGCAGCAGCGGCGGCAGCAGCAGCAGCGTGCAGCAGCGACGGCAGCAGCAGCAACAGCACCCGCGGCGGCAGCAGGAAGCAGCAGTAGTATCTACTGTGCAGAGCAGCAACAGCAGCAGCTATTGTAGCGGCGGCGGTAGCAGAAGTAGCGTGCAGCAGCAGCAGTCGCGGCGGCAGCAGCAAGCAGCAGCAGCAGCTGCTGCGCAGAGCAGCAGCAGCAGCAGAAGCAGTAGCAGCAACCGCAACAGCTGCACCTGCCGCTGCAGCTGCTGCTGCCGCTGCGAGGAGGGCCTCGCAGCCCTCCTCTGATCGGGGGGGCCCTCTGAGGGGGCCCCGTTCGCACCCCCCCCCTCCCTTCCTCCTCTTCTTAGGGGGGCCCTCGGAGGGCCTTGCCGAGCCCCTCCGAGGGGCCCTTCGGAGGAGGCCCGTTGGCCTCGTGGGCCCCCTCGGCCCCGTCGGCCCCGTCGGCCGACCGACGGAGGGGCCGGGTCAGAGGGGCGGACAACACCCCCCCCCTCCTCTCGCTCCCTCCTCCCCCCCACACCCACTCGCTCACTCGCTCAGTGAGCGAGCGAGCGAGCGAGCGTGCACGGGAGGGAGGGCCGGACAGGCCGGACACCCCCCCCCCCCCCTTCCTTATTTTCTCCATGCGCCCACCTTCTGGGCAATCGAGAAAAGGGGGGGGACGAGTAACAAAAAATACAAAAAGGGGTACGTCTGAAAGCGAGTGAGAAAAAAAAGAAAAAAAGAGAAAAAGCAACACAAAAAAGGCGAGGGCCTAAGGCGAGCAGAGGGGAGCCTTAGAAAAAAAAAAGGGGGTGGAGGGTGAGGGCAAAAGAAAGAAAAGGAGGGGGGTGGCCGTGGGCAAGGTAAAAAAAAAGGCAAAACAAAAAACAGGATAATCTTCCAAATACCACCGCAACAATTGCTGCAGCTTTCATAGCTGCAATAGCAGCATCAGGCGGTAAAGTGTCGACGACTACATAGTGCGACGGCTGCGCGACAGCTTACACTTTCGTCTTCTCAGCCGACAGCGGACGGTCGTCGGCGACGATCTCTGCTTTTAGACGCGTCCTTGACCGGCGTCTTTCTGGGGCCCGTGGATTGGGGCGCGCACTTCACCTCGTAGGATCGACGACGGATTCGAGTCCTACCAGCTCCGAGGGCTGGGTCGTCTACCGCTTGGAGCAGCACCCACACCTACAGCCGCCACCCCTTCTCGTCTTAGAGTAGTCTTCGCTCCATTAGTGGAAGTAGCATTAGTGGCCGCAGTTAGTCAGACTGTAGTCTCTGGTCACGTTTGCTGACCCGGATGCCGTGACCTCCAGGAGTGACAGTACCTACTGGCCTCATTCCTCCCATGGCTTGGTGTTTACCACTGAGAGTAGGTGCCCTCGGTACCTATCCATCGTCCAGCGCACGAGATGAGTGCGCGGACATCTGAACAGGCGCCTTGCGCGTTCGCCTGCTACTACTGTGGTGATAGACGTCATGGTTGGCGTCGCTGTTGGATGCGCCCTCTCGGCTGGCATCCACCTTGGCTACAGCCTCGTCCAAGCCTGTGACCTCCACAGCATACGGATGTACCGGCATTGGTAGATCCCCTAGCTCGACCTCTGGCGAGCATATTCGCCGAGATCCACAGCCTCCGGCAGACGGTCCAGCGGCTTTGTTACCTCGTCGTCACTGAGCGTGCTTTTGCTACTCGCTTGTCGACGGCCTCTTCGATCACATCTCCTCCATCCTCTCCTTCTTCCTCATCGGAGGGTGTGCCTTCAGCTCCACCTGCCAGCGAGTCCCAGGTTGCCACCATCCTGGCGATCCTTCACTCTGCGACCACGACGTCATCTCGCGATGACACGCCGTCATGCAGTCGTTCTAGTCGAGTGACTCTGCGACGTCGGCGTCAGCGCTCCGCACGGCATGCTCGTGCCGGTGTTGATACATCCTCCACCTCCTCGGCCTCCGTTGTTGTACGTGTCGAGGGGGAGTGTGGTCACCGGGCATTGCGTGATGTGACACTAGCGACAGGGTCCGCACTCGTGCCGGGCCATACTGCCCGAGCGTTAGCTCAGGCAGACTCAGATGATACGGTGACAGTACATGGCGTGGAGTCTGACCCTGACATGGCGTTCATGGTGGAGAGTTGCCTTTCATCGTCCAGGTTGGATCCAGATCTTCCACAGCAGCACACGATATCAGGAGGAGCGCAGGCACGGTGTGCTTGGACGGTGCCACTCGCGGCTCCGACCGGTAGAGGCCCAAGGGTGGCACAGGAGTCTCGTACGGATCGAGATGCATCTACGATACGTCTGGGGGAGAGTGTGCAACAGACTCACACCAGTCCAACTGATGTTGGGGTGCTTGGGACATGCATGTCATTGAGGTCGACTTATACGACCTCAATGACATTGCTGGTGCAGCAGTCGGACATTCCACAGCAGCAGGTTGCATCAGGAGGAGTGCAGGTCCCGTGTGCCTTGGCGATGCCACTTGCGACTCCGACCGGTAGCGGCCTGGCGGTGGCACAGGAGTCTCGCGCGGATCGCGATACCCCACACGGATCTCCGGGGACACACGAGATTCACACCAGTACGACAACAGTCGCAGTGCATGAGCAGAGACGGTCGGTTGGTCCTTTGGAGGTTGAGGCATTCTTGAGAGCAGTAGTTCTCATAGGTGTCATTGGGACGTGTGCTGTAGCAGATTCAACAGGTTTCACCCGGTCATCTGCCCTACCTGAGCACCAGCTTCAGCGTCAGGAGTCACCTATGTTCCCTGAGTCTACGTCCCATGCACAGGACGGAGCACCGATACACATGACGGAGTCAGATGATGGTCTTCACTCCATTGTTGAGCAGGTGGCAGCGACCAGCCTTCCCGGCGAGACAGTGCGTGAGTGCCAGCTGCGCTTGTTGGTCGCCTTGACGGACATTGCCGAGCCGGAGCCCTATACACCTGTGTCCATTACGGTGGCAGTCAAGGACACCGGAGCAGATCCATACATGCAGATAGAGTCACTTCATCAGCAGGAGCTGAGTTCTTCCCCCTCGGTTTCACCTGTTGGTGACCCTACCAATCACATCGACGCCGAGAGTGGCAGTACCTGCACGGACAACGTTTCCACATGCTCTACAGACTCTAATGACTCCTCCTTCTCCTTCACGCTCGGCATGCGACCGCTCATTCCTTGCCTGACAGACACAAGCTGTGATGTGGATGCGACACCTGCAGCTGCATCCGATGTTCTAGCGTCTCAGCACATTGCGACCTTGGTTGACCCCCAGGAGGATGCAGCGGTACCAGTTCTATCGTCTTCAGCAGTAGAGATGCAGATGGCGGTGTACTTACGAGTTATGCAGTCTGCATGTGTAGCATCCAGTGAGGCACAGTTTATTCTACACCAGGTCGACATAGGCCACTTCAACATGTCCGAGGCAGATTATACTGATCTACAGGAGCGTGTAGTCATGCTACAGCAGGAGATGATGGCAGGGCGTGAGCGATTCTCAAAGGAGAGCAGCATCACTGCTACCGGCAGGAGCCTTCCGCCAGCAGCATCTGGCATACCTATGCCCCGGGAGGATCTTGTACAAGCTCCGAGTATGACGTCTGTTGGAGACACTGTTGTAGGAGAGGTGAGCGTGCCTTCGGCTTCCGCCATCCTGGCTCCTGTCGACCCCATCATCGCTCTTCCTTCCTCTTTTGCTGCCGTCACGCACCTTCATCCACCCGACTCACCTGCCCCATCTTCATCTTCCTCCACGAGTGGTGATCCGGTTCGTCACTCTAGCTCTCCTCTTCTGGTAGTACACCCTTGTGTCTCAGGGTGTGCTATCCCGTATCGGAGGCCAGCTCCACCACTTCATCCACGCACGCATGCTGCTCGCCCAATCCCATTCCTCCGGCGCACACAGATGCATTGCGGCAGTACGAAGGTAGGAAAGACTGTGAGTTGGGACCCTTGGCAGTCACGCGAGGACTGGTATGCCCCAGGTGATGCAGATTCACGTGAGGAGTTGTAGCCGGAGACACCACTTCGTCTTTGAGGGAGGGAGTCGACTCGCAGGTGACAGGGGGACCTGTCTCTACATGATGGATACACCACATGACTCATCGCCTAGGATCTGTTCAGCTACGACATCAGCATCTCCATCGAGGACATCGCTGCCAGGTTCATCTGCCCAAGGGGAGTGTTGTGTGGACCTCGACCTGACGCGACGCCATGGGAGATGCATGGCGAGGTCCATGCTCTGTTGTGAGCATCTACAGCATCCCGCATGTGCCTCACGCTACGTGCCTGCACA
>SZWC01014153.1:18947-62440 GCA_023375785.1 Penium margaritaceum | reverse complement strand
ACTCGCAGGTGACAGGGGGAGCTGTCTCTACATGATGGATACACCACATGACTCATCGCCCAGGATCTGTTCAGCTACGACATCAGCATCTCCATCGAGGACATCGCTGCCAGGTTCATCTGCCCAAGGGGAGTGTTGTGTGGACCTCGACCTGACGCGACGCCATGGGAGATGCATGGCGAGGTCCATGCTCTGTTGTGAGCATCTACAGCATCCCGGATGTGCCTCACGCTACGTGCCTGCACAGCTGCATATAGATGGTAGCACACTGTTGGTCGAGACCCGGACACTTGGTGCATTGCACCAGTGTCACGAGTAGACCATGTGATCGTGTGTCTTAGTGTGTCGCTTTACTGTGTGTGGCATGTGTATGCGAGCTGTTGGTCGAGACCCGTACACGTGGTGCGTTGCATCCGTATTACGAGGAGATCCTCCCTTGATCTTGTGTTTGGATGATGATACTATTGAGTTGGATTGCTCGTAGTGGTCGAGACCCGGACCCTGGTACCGCCAGTGTCACGAGGAGACCATCTTGTCCTGTGACATGTGTATGATGTGCATTACACTGGTTTGTGTGCGTGTGCATCACTTCTCTCATGGTCGAGACCCAGACACTTGGTGGGCTGTGCCATTGTCCGGGGAGACCCTAGATGGATAGCAAACGAGTGTGTGTGTGTGTGTGTGTGTGTGTGTGTATGTGTGTTTGTGCGAGTTGACTCATGCATGTTATGGCTTGCCATGCATTGTTGTTCCATGCCTTCGCTCATTCGTTCTGGCGTAGACGGCTATGTCAGCCAGGGGGAGTGTTGGTTTGTGTGGCTTCCACCCGTCACGACCGACACTGCTAGTTTACCGATATACCCACATTCGGGGTATATGGCAGAGGAGGGCGTGACGACACGACTGCACCGAGACTTCTCCAGCATTTACGACAGCGCCGGCGAGACGCGGTCGATGCGTTCCGGTAGCCATGTGGGCTTGTTAGGAGGTAGGAGAGTTTTCTTGGTGGGTTCAGACCCGCGCACCTAGTTGACTATACCGGTGCGACGAGGAGACCCGATGGCTATTATGGGGCTTCCGATGTTCGGAAATCCGTCTGTGATGTCTGGACGTTGATTTCGAGATGTTTTGGCACTCCTCATATTTTCTCGGTGGTCGAGACCCTGGCACTCGGAGAGTTGCTCCGGTGCCTCGAGGAGACCACCTTTGTTACTCTCGTGGTGTATGCAGTGTGTTCTCCCTATTGACTCATTTGGGTTCAGCAAGGGTGACGGGGCCCGGTGCGGTTAGCTGCTAGCGCCCCTATATAAGCCTGCTAGTGGCGCATTTGTAATCTCTCCTTGTTCTTTATATTCAACGTTCCGGACTTAGCCAAATTCTTGCCGTCTTGCATTGCACTCACACACAGAGCTCATGTTCGTTTTGCATGGGCCTGCATGCCCTAAAAGTTATTTCCAATTGCCCGTGGCGAGCGCACGCTCACCGGATGCTAACTCCCTCTCGCTCTCCCTCCCAAAAACTTGTCTTGGTTGTACCGGAGTTAATGAAGGCAAGCTTTCCGCATCCATGGCGTTGTGCAGCTTGTGCACGTGGTTGCTTGCTCTCACACACTCAACCTAGGAAACTTCTGGGTAACTACTGGTATCAGAGCGATATGAGGCATCTCGCCCACCGCTCCTCGATCCTGGGCAGCCGCCTCTGCGCACGCCCGAGCCTCTCTCGGCCACCTCATCTCACCACAGCAGTGTATCTGCACTGTGCTTCTGCTCGGCGCTGAACAACGGCGCCACCTCGTTTTGCAGTGCTCGTCTGAGCTCAGCCTCCACCCACGGGCATCACCTCGCAGAACCCATTCTCCGAGCTCTCTTGTTGCTCGAAGCAACCTTGGTCACGCCTCTGGCTACTGTTTCATCTCGGACTGCCACTACCGTCAACACATCTGTGCCGTCCGGCGGACCCAGACCTAATCTCGTACAGTCACGCACACCCTCTCCATCTCCACCGTGTCATGTCCTATCTCTTGCCTTCTGTAACCTGAGTGGTGCACTACAACGAGTGCCCTATTTGCGCCAGCAGCCCACTCAGCTCCCCACGCTGGCGGACAACGGCGACTCCCCTATGTGGGTGCGCATGCTTGACCACACCTACTGGCAGGACGACGTCGATGCTACAGAGCGAGAGAGGGAGGAAATCGATCGCCAAGTTTACACCCCGAACGACCTACCACCATCACCGCCCTTGTCTCCTAGGATGCAACCCACTAGTAGTTCTCCACCTCCTGAACCGTCCGCTTCACCCATTCCTTCTCCTCCTTCTACTGCCGCAGGACCAGACACAGCATCTACTGCACCCGAGGTACCCGGCGTCATCCCGCTTCTCCTCGTTCACACCGACTCAATCAGCTTCGCTGGCGCTATCCTTGACGCAGCAGCTGGTGCTGCAGCCACCTTCATAGCGACAGCAAGAGCCTGCCGTGCTCCTGCATAGACGGCCGTTGGCAGAGCTGCTGAAACATACGCACACACAGCTGCCTCACTCACTCTGCTTGCAACTGCCGCTGCCAACATCGCCACACAAATTACAGCTGCCGATGCATCCATTGCCACAGCAGCCTCCACAGCAGCAGACGCCACTTCGAGCTCCGTTGGTTCCATCCGAGCGTCTACTGCCTTAGTAGTGGTGACGCCTACTAGCGAACCGCGTGACGCAGCATCATCCATGACCACCGGCGTCCTCGTGGCATCTGCCACTGCTACAGTCGCTGGAGCTGCAACGACGGGAGTTCTGTGCCTTATCGTGGCGGTTGCGGGCTGGGTGGCCACCCTGTTTTCCTCGGCTGCAGCTGTCGTGCCGCCGCTCTTCAACCTTCTCCCACGTCACCAGCTTGGTGAGCATTGCCTTCAAGTTTACTCTTTGCTCTCCTCTCACTCTCAGCTCCCATTCCATCTTTCATCATGCCTGCACCAGAGGAAGCCATAGAGGCCCTCCAGGCCGCTCTTAGTGAGGCTCAAGCAGAACGTCGCAAAGCCGAGGATGAGCTTCATTGGGGACAGGAAGCACAGCATGAGCTAGCTGCTGCAGTAGCCGCATTGGTTATTGAGAAACTGCGTACCATTCCCACCTTTGCCGCGATTCTGCCTGCCACAAACTCTGCCTCAGCTGACTCGTCTGCTCCTCCTAGTGACACCGTTGCCAACTCTTCCTCTCCCTCTCTCTCAGTAGCAGCCTTTGCTCGTCCCCTGCTTCTAGCTCGACAGAAAGACTTTGAAACTCCACCACCACAGTTCATTCCCAAGCTCACGTTCACATCCTGGGAAACTTGCTTTAGCACGTGGGCCCAGGGTGAGCTTCTCTGGGAGTACTACTCGCCCGCCAAGGCGCCGTTTGTGCCACAACCGATAGAGGCAGCTCGCGCTGTGCCCGCACTCATCAATGCAGGTCCAGAAAGTCTTCTCGGCGACATTGGTACGTACAATGCAGACCCCTCCCGCGGCACGCTAGCTGATCCTGTTGGCGCCAACACCCTCATCCGCCACCGCAAGACAGTAACTGGGCACGCTGCCCAAAGCGCCCTCACAGTGCAATTCAACACCTTGCATATGCGTGCGGATGAGACAGCAGATGAGTATTGGGCGCGTAGTCTGCGCCTACTGCGAGACCTGGGAAGGGGTGCTCCAGGTCCTCTTTCCGCCTGCCTCTCCATCGTTGCTGGCCTCATCCCTGAGCTGTCTGATTTGTGTCTTCATGTCTCCCAGGCTGAGCTTGAGCGTCTTGCCTCTGAACCTTTCCCTGTTGATTCCCCACCTGGGATCAGCCCCCTCTTTGACTTTACTACCTCGCGCCAAACGGACTGGTGGAATGCCCTCCAGAACAAGCGCATGCATCGCGCTGCATTGGCTGCTGTCACTACCTCCTCCTTGTCCTCCTCTGCAGCAGCCTCCTCTCCTTCGTCCTCTTTGCAAGCGACAGCACACTCCACTCAAGGTTCTTCCCGAGGTGGGGCTGGTGGCTCCGGTCGGGGGGGTGGTCGAGGGGGTAAAGGCCATGGGGGTGGCCGCGGTGGCAAAAACTCGGCCATCACTGCTGCTGACGTCACCTGTTGGAACTGTGGTGCCTCTGGTCACTCTGCACCAAAATTCCCTGCCCCTCGTCATGATGCACAGTTGGCCTCCTCCATGCGCGCTCATTGGGCACGCATTGGTGCCACTATCTCCTCTGCCGCTGCTACGGTGACTGCTGCCCCCTCCTCATCATCTTCCATTGGCTCTACCCTCTCCACTGCCTCTGCTCCCGTACACACGACACCTCCAACACCCAGTCTGTGGAGCTGGATTCCTCCTCCATCTGGACCACCGTACTATGGACCTCCGCCCTCTCACTATCACGTACCCCACTGGGCACGTGACAACAGGCATTTCTCTGACCGCTCCTCCGACCGCTCCTCAGAGCGCTCCTCTGATCGCCGTGACGAGGAGCGCACGCTTGAACGTCGATTGGCGGAGCTTCTTCACCTTCGCTCTCTGGGAGGTGAGAGTGCGAATGGCCAGTCTCACGTGTCTGTTTGTGAGTCTGAGGACACTCTTTGCGGTGATTCCTCTGGTCGTGTTCAAGGGGAGTTGCCTGATGATTGTGCCTAGATTGAGGAATGACAGTCACATACGTGCCCTGGATGTCTTGGTCGCTCCTCCTCTGTCTCTTTCCACGGCACTGTCGCTGTTTGTCTTGTCCTCCCCACCACTCGTGCCTCGCCCGGCCTCTGGATCATCGATTATGGGGCCACTCATCACATGACCTCCTGTCGCTCGTCCTTCGTTTCCCTTGGCCCTATTCAGTCCGTCCACTCTGTCCGCACTGGCTCCGGCCAGTTACTCCCTGTCCAAGGTATTCGTGTGGTACGCTTCATGGGTCTTGGTGGTACTGTCTATCTTTTTGACGTTTTGTACGTGCCTGATCTTGAGGTCAGCCTGCTCTCTGTGACCACCCTTGACAACCAGGGCATGGACTTCTCCTCCAGCCGTGGCCTTGTCTCTATCTCTCTTCGCTCATCTGGCCGTGTTGTTCTTCGTGGTGTTCGCTGTGATTGCCTATTCCGCGTCCCGCTCACGTTGCCCTCCACTTCCGGTGCATCTGCTCTTGTTCATGTTGCACCTTCCTTGTCTCCTGAGCACACTGATCTCCTGCATTGTCGTCTGTGCCACATTCACACCGCTGCCATCCAGCGCCTCCTTTGCCTTCGGCCAGCCCACGGCCTTGACCCTGCCACTTTTGCTCCCCCCTGCACTTCCACCTGTCTTCACTGTGCCAGTGGCAAGATACACCGCTCTCCTTTTTCCACCTCTGAGTCCACTACCGCTCAACCCCTTGACCTAGTACATGTTGACGTCATGGGCTCCTTGCCCAATGACTTCCTTGGCGGCCTTGGTCGTTATGTCCTCTACTTGACTGATGATTTCTCCCGCTACCGCTGGGTCTTTCCCCCCCGTCACAAAAGCGACGTCACTGACGTTCTTGATTCCTGGCTCCCGCAGGCTGAGCGTGCCTGCAACAGACCCCTGCTTGTCTTTCGCAGTGATTGTGGTGGTGAGTTTTTTGGTCCCACTTCTCGTTTCCTCTCCTCCCGTGGTGTTCGGGTCGAGTCTTCTGCCCCTTACACTCCTCAACAAAATGGTGTTTCTAAGCGCTGGAATCGCACCCTTGCTGATGGTGTGCGTTCCCTTCTCTCTGCCTCTGGCCTATCCCCTCTCTTTGCCTTTGAGGCTATGTCGTATATCACTTGGGTCTGGAATTGTGTCCCTCATGGTCCCCTTCCCCACTCTGTCACCCCCTTCGAACGCTGGACTGGTCAGCATGCCGATCTCCGCCTTGCTCGTGTCTGGGGTTGTCTTGCCTCCGTGTGGGTTCCCTCGGACCACCGCGACGGCAAGCTGTCACCTCGTGGCCGGCTCTGCCTCTCTCTGGGCATCTCTCCCTTCTCCAATGCGTGGCGTTTCTGGGACCCCTCCCGGTGCCGCGTCCTCGAGTCTCGTGATGCCCTGCTCTTTGAGCACCTGTTTGAACGTGACACTCCTCGCCTCGGTGCCTCCCTCGCTCTGCCCTCTCGGAGTGGGGGTGGTTCTTTGCCCCTTGGCCCTTCCGTGCTCTCCTCTGGGCATCCCTTGTCGCCTCCTGTTGCCTCGTCCACTGCACCGAGTCTGGCCTTGCCCTCCTCTCCTTCTCATTCCTCTTCGCCCTCTGTATCGTCTGCCCCTCTCACTGTGCCCTCTTCTCCTTCCTGCGGTCTCCCTACCTCCGGCTGCACAGTCACGCCATGATGTTTCTTCCGCCTCCTTGCGTGCACCGTCCATTCCACCGGTGTCACCCTACACTCGTGGCGGGCGCCTCCGTGCACTCCCCTCTCAGTCACACCCAGTGGTCTCTGGTGACCCTGGTCTCCGGGCTCTCGGCCTTGCTGTCTCCTCTGTCCATTGCTGCATCCATCATCCACCCCAGCACTGCACAGGGATACTCCCTTGTTGAGGATGAGTTCCATTCAGCTCTGTCTTCATCTATGGCTTGTTACGTTGCATCGTGCTTTACTGCCGTTGGGCTCTACCCTCTACCACCTGAGCTTCTGACTGTGCAAACAGCCCGCACGGCCTCTGACTCCTCTCTTTGGGAGAAGGCCATGAAGTCTGAACTTGATGCACTTTCTAAGCACAAGGTATACGAGCTTGTTGATCTCCCACCGGGTCGCAAGGCAGTTGCGGCCAAGTAGGTGTATCGTCGTAAACTGAACCCTGACAACACTGTTGAACGATACAAGGCACGTCTCACCGCAAAGGGTTCTCCCAGATCCCCAATATCGACTTTGACAAGACCTTTGCACCAGCTGGTCGATATACCACGGCCAGGGCTCTCTTGAGCCTGGTTGCTCAGCATGACTGGGAGCTCGAGCAGATGGATGTTAACCATGCCTTCCTCCACGGTAGGTTGGATGAGGAGATTTACATGGTGCAGCCTCCTGGCTTCTCAGATGGAGCAAACCGGTTGTGGCGCTTGCGCAAGGCCCTCTATGGGCTGAAACAGTCCCCACGGTGTTGGAACCAAGAAATCACAGCGACCCTTGAAAAGGGAGGATACAGACGGAGCACNAAAGGGTTCTCCCAGATCCCCAATATCGACTTTGACAAGACCTTTGCACCAGCTGGTCGATATACCACGGCCAGGGCTCTCTTGAGCCTGGTTGCTCAGCATGACTGGGAGCTCGAGCAGATGGATGTTAACCATGCCTTCCTCCACGGTAGGTTGGATGAGGAGATTTACATGGTGCAGCCTCCTGGCTTCTCAGATGGAGCAAACCGGTTGTGGCGCTTGCGCAAGGCCCTCTATGGGCTGAAACAGTCCCCACGGTGTTGGAACCAAGAAATCACAGCGATCCTTGAAAAGGGAGGATACAGACGAAGCACAGTTGATTCAGCGTTGTTCCTCAGTGGCCCCACCAAGCCACTTGTCGCCATCTTTGTCTACGTAGATGACCTTCTCATTGCCTCTCCTGATCCTGCCTCCGTCGCAGCAGCAAAGGCGCTTCTTTAGGCAACATACAAGATGAAGGATCTTGGTCCGGCTCGAGTCTTTCTTTGCATGGAGCTGGAACAAGACCGGGGGCGGCGCACCTTGCACGTCCACTAGGCTGCATATGTACGCAGCCGAGGGGAGCGATTTGCCCCGCTTCTTACTTCCGTCCCCACTGCATCCACTCCCATGACACCCACTGGTCAGTCCTTACTAAAGTCATGGGACATGTCCACACTGGGGGAGGTGGTCGATGTGACCGATTACCTCCGTGTCATTGGGTCTCTGATGTATCTTGCAACGACCACATGTGTAGATGTGGCATTTGCTATGAATTTCCTGTCCCAGTTCTCCCAGTGCCCTTGTGAGCGTCATCTTGAGGCAGCGTTGCAGGTGGTACGCTATGTCCTCTCCATCCCCCGCGTCGGCCTGTACTTTTGTGCACAGTCCTCGGTTGTCGTTGACGGCTTCACGGACAGTGACTGGGCACATGACTCTGATGCTTGCAGCCGAACAGGCTACATCTTTCTTGTCGGTGGCACTACAGTCTCCTGGAAAAGTGGCAAACAAGGGTGTGTTGCTCGCAGTACCACTGAGGCTGAGTATGTCGCGCTTGGTGTAGGCACATGTGAGGCTGTCTGGCTATGTCGTCTATTGCAGCAATTGCGTGTACCCATCCGTTGCATCACTTTGTGTTGTGATAACCAAAGCACGAAAGCCATTGCTCAAAAGAGTGGCATGCATCATTCACGCACCAAGCACATCAATGTGGGGCATCACTTTGTTCACGAGTACATTGCTGCTGGCATAGTCCAGGTCACTTGGGTGGATACACGGTCTCAAAGAGCTGACTTCCTCACAAAGGCCCTCAGTCGTAATGTGTTCAAAGGTGTTGTTCACTCTGTTGGTCTTATCTGTCCACATGATCCAGGCTCATTTGGTCTAGTATGTACCTGTCACCTCTCGTGATTCCCTTGTGATGTTCGTTCGTGTGTGGAGTGTTGTCTGTGGGTTATGGGGGAGTGCTGAAGTTCGTTGGCCACTCACAACTCTGTGACCTCTTGTCTCCACACATATTGCGCACATATGTGCAGATTGACTGACAATGGCTCTATCTGGGAAAGCTATAGGCGTGTCAGCCCTGGCAGGAGGCATGGACGCTCTCGTGCTGCTGCTGCTGCTGGACCAGGGACAACTCTTGACACACATTTAGTCATTGTCTGATCCTCTTAAACTCTCTTGACTTTGAGATGCGGTAGATGCTAGGGCCCGTACACTTCTCACTGTTGTACCCTGCATCATGTTGCTTGCCTTGAGTGTTTTCTAGGGGAGCTGCCTTTTCCGGGTGCTGATCCTTAGGGGGCCACCGTGCCGGGTTCACCCGAGCACTGGTGAGCAGCCGCTGTCTCGGTTTTATGCCGAGCGGTCGGGCTCGACCCCCGGGTGGCGGCGTGTGCTCGCTTGGGTGTGATGCCCGTGGCGAGCGCACGCTCACCAGATGCTAACTCCCTCTCGCTCCCTCTCGCAAAAACTTGTTTTGGTTGTACCGGAGTTAGTGAAGACAAGCTTTCCGCATCCATGGCGTCGTGCAGCTTGTGCACGTGGTTGCTTGCTCTCACACACTCAACCTAGGAAACGTCTGGGTAACCACAGCGTCCGGCTCAAGATTCTGCATCTCTAGGTTTAGACGGTGTTGATTTTGCATGCATGTGCGCAAAGTTGCAGCCACAACAGTGGTTTTGAGCCGGTTGTAGGAAAAACTGACACTGCCGCGTGCGTCACCAGCCGTGTGCTGCGGCAGGTATTTACATTGTGTGCTTGTGAGTTGTCATCTCTTTCTGCATTACTAAGCTATTGGAGCTTATGAGACTTTGCGCATCTCCCTAGCCTGATCCTTACTGTTTCTTGCACCTGCTTGGTTGCTAGTGCGCCAGCTCACTCGACAGTGTCGCCACATCAACAGCAGCAAGGTTAGGAAGCTTCCTAGCAATTCCTCATGAACGTCATGTCGACTCCTCTCGTACACGCGATCATTTGGTTTGCATCACGGACTATGTGGAATAACTTAAGTAGCACTCATGAATCAGCTAGAAATGCTAGGCAGCAAGTTGGGGCAGTAGCGTTGTTGATGCAGCATGCGGGCTTCCATGTTCGTTGCTTACGTGCGCTGCCCCCTCAGTCTGCCGCTCTAGAGTCTACGTTTGGATGCTCTGGGTTTGTTACTCAGAAACGTGGGCGCCTGTTCTAGTGCCAAAAAGCAGCTAAAAACTGAAGTGACTGATAGGAATGAAGAATGAACAGCAATGGGAGGCCCCTCCAAGTTCTAGCTGATAAGATGCAAGGAAGCTTCCTAGCAACACTCCCGTTGACCAGGCATCAGTGCCTGATCGGACGGTGACGACAGTCACAAGTCATGCACGCAACGGCAAGAGTTTGGCTAGGGGACACGAAGCAAAGTGTCTGAATGCTTCAATAGCATTTGCAAAGAGAGATGAAAAATGACATGTCCATGGCATAAATACCTGCCGCGGCGCACAGCGGGTGTCGCACGCGGCGGTCCAAGAGTTGTCCTAAAACCGGCCCAAAATCACTATTTTGGCCATAACTCTGCGCACACATGTCAGAAAGCTACGCCGTCTGAACCTAGATGTGCAAGATCACAAAACGGACGCTACGACTGGTCACATGCATGCATCCATCATCAGACGGTGAACATGCAATGCAAAAACATGCAAATCGGGCTCATGGCCAGTCCGTCGAAAAACTCGTGCAAGTTGTAGAAAAAACAACAAGAAGTTCCGGAAGTGTCCGGGGCTCTGGAACGGTAGTCGGCCAGCTCCAAGTTGGTAGTCCGCCACCAGTCGTCACACCGGTGTCACCAGGGCCCGCCTCAGGGATCTGCACAAGTATGGACACGACCGAGTGGTCACAGTAGACTGTACAAGAACGTCACAAATCACAACACTCCCCCATGACCCGATGGTACGCATGTCCATACACGTGCAGCACTGGGATGAGTACAATAGTGTGTGTAAAACAGATAGGACACGGACACACATCCCACACTCAACCACTCTCAGGCATGGGGCGAAGCCCAACAGAACGAATGGCCACCAGGAACTTTCCGCGAGCTAGTGCCTTCGTCAAGAAATCAGCACGCTGCATGTCGGTACCAACCCACATGACGGAGATCACGTGTCGCTCCACCAGATCACGCATAAAGTGATGCTCAACCACAATGTGCTTGGTGCAAGCGTGAAAGACACCAGAGATCTCCGCAATGGCAAGAGCATTCTGGTTGTCCCAGCAGAGCACAATGGCGGGTACTGACTGACCAAGCTCAAGGAACAGGCGCTGCAGCCATACCGCCTCAGCAGCCCCTGTGCCCAAAGCAACGTACTCTGCCTCCGACGAGCTACGTGCGATGTAGCCCTGCTTCTCGCTATGCCAAGACAGAGCGGTACCGCCGAGCAGAAACACGTAGCTAGTACGGCTACGTCCATCCGGGCTCCAGGCCCAGTCGCTGTCAGTGTAGACGTCAAGGACCATCGCACACTGCCGGCAAAAGCAGAGTCCAAGGTACGGTGTGGAGACCACGTAACGTACCACTTCTACAGCCGCGTGAAGGGCTCTGGCACGTGGAGCCTGCGAGAACTGAGCGAGGAGGTTGACAGCGAAAGCGATGTCAGGACATGTGGTAGTGGCCAGGTACATCAGAGATCCGATGAGACGGATATACAAGTTTACGTCCACTGTCTCCCCCAGCTGTATGGGATCATCCACCTTCAGGGCATCCTGCCCATCAGGTGTAAGAGGTGTGGAAGCGGTGGGCACTACACCAAGGAGATCGCTGAAACGCTCCCCCACGACTCGTGCGTATCGGGCCTGATGCAGCTACAGTGTCCGACATCTGCGATCTCGCACGATCTCCATACCAAGAAACAACAATGCAGGACCGAGGTCCTTCATCCTGTAAGCAGTCTAAAGGACAGCTTTGGCCTCCTTCATGGCCTCCAGGGACGGAGACGCGATCAAAAGGTCATCGACATAGACCAGGATGGCGTTGAACCGTCCGGGTGTCGGTAGGATGAGAAGAGAGGGATCTGCCTCACTCTGTACATATCCCACACGAACCGAAGTGCTAGTGATCTCCCGATTCCAACACCTCTGAGACTGCTTGAGGTCGTACAAGGACTTGCGCAAGCGCCAGACCTTGTCACTATCCTCAAAGCCTGGTGGCTGAGCCACGTAAATCTCCTCATCCAAATAGCCATGGAGGAACACATTGTTCACGTCCATTTGGTGCAATTCCCAGTCATGCTGAGCCACTACACCGAATAGAGCTCGAGCTGAGGTCATGCGGCCAACAGGGGAAAAAGTGTCAGTGTAATCAACGCCCTCAATCTAAGAGTAACCATTGACGACCAAGCGGGCCTTGTAGTGTTCCAGTGAACCATCCAGCTTCACTTTCTTGCAAAAGACCCACTTGACCTAAATAGCCTTCCTCCCAGGCAGAAGGTCAACAAGCTTATAGACTATATGCTCTCGGATAGTGCGAAGCTCATCCTCGCAGGTAGCGCGCCAAGCTTTAGCATCCTGTGATGAGAGAGCTTCCCTCAGGGTGCTCGGGTCGGGCTCTATAGAGGGAGAGCTCTGCGTGGCAAGGGCACACGCCTCGGTGCTAGGCCTGACGACCACAAGATTAGTTGCTGCATCACAAGCGATATGGAACTCATGAGTGACGAGATCATGCCCTATGGGGCACGCCGGATGTACCTGTGTGAGCTCTATGCGGACACTCAGGCCTAGGGCCTTTGTGCCGGGGTCACCACTCGCCATGCTACGAGGGGGGCGCCTGGGTGCGGGGCCCGATGCTCGCTGAGCTCCGGAATCTAGTGGTCGAAGACGGCCACCGGGCTCAGAGGAGTAACCGGAGCTCAAGGGGCGCACCTCAGGCTCAGGAACAAGCACGACCACAGCTGGTGGGGACTGAGGCAATGCACGTGATGCTGTGCGAGGAGATGCATGTGTGGGGGACACGGGGCTGAGTGTGACAGCAGGAGCAGGCAAGACTAGACCTGACACAGAGGCAGGAGTGCCAACAGGAGCAGATACAGGAGAGTAGGCGAGACTGGACCACACAAAGAAACGGGAGTGCCAGTAGATGCAGGTACTGGCGCAGAAGTAAGTGGGGAAAAGAAGCAGGGGCACCTTTGGGGCGTGAAACAGGCTGTACGGGCGAGGTCTCTGGACCGACGGCGATGATCGTCGGGTCATCAAGGGCCGGAGACTGAGAGGTGAAGGGGGCTCGAATAGACACATCAGCCTGGTGAGAGGTGCTTGCTGGCGTAGAAGTCTCCCCCATCTGCCGAGAATCCTCACATGTAGGAACATGTGTGGCGGAGAGTGCCGTGATCGAATTCAGGTCACGGTAGGTGAGAGACTAAAAAAAGAGCATGTCGCGTGACTCAATGACGCGAGGACGAGTAGTGTCCCAGAAGTGCTAGGCCTTCGACCACGGGGAAATGCCTACAAAGGCACACAAGCAGCCCGAAGGTGAGACCTTGGACCCTTGCTGGTCCTCGGTGTACCACACGGAGGCCAGGGATCCCCAAACGCAAGCGAGACGAAGGTTAGCACGGTGTCCACACCAGAGCTCATACGGTGTAATGTGGTCCGGAAGCGGACCGTGTGGGAGGCGGTTCTAGACCCAAGTCATGTTACCAAAACCCTCCAAGACAAAGGACTCAGGGAGACCGCACTCAGACCGCATAGTGCGGACCGCATCCTCCATTGTGCGGTTCCAGCACTCGGAAACACCGTTCTGCTGAGGAGTAGCAGGAGCGGTGACTTGGTGAAAAATCCCGTGCTCAGCAAAGAACCCATCCATCTCGCCAAGGAACTCACCGTTGCAATCTGAGCGGAAAGTATGTAGCGTGTGACGGGACGGACGCTCAGCCATCACTAGCCAGAGTCGAACCGCAAGGGCGGCGTCGCTCTTCTGACGCAGGCTGTAGACCCACCGCATCTGGGTAAAGTCGTCAGTCAGAGTCAGAACAGACCGGTCCCAATCAGATAGGGACTCGACCGGAAGAGGACCGAGAAGGTCTGAGTGCACTAGCTCCACAGGCCAAAGCGCTCGGGAACGAGAGGTGCATCGGTGCATCTTCCCCTGTGTGCAAAAAAGACAGTCGGTCTTGGGCTTCTCGAAAGAAGCCGCATCAAGACCGAGAGTTGGCTGTGTTCAAATGAGCTTCGACACAGTATTGGAGCCCACATGACAAAGACGGCGATGAAGCAACCATTGGTGTTCCAGAGACAAAACACCTGTGACAAAGACCCGAACGGAGGAGGAAGGGGAGCAAGGGGAGGAGGTCCGAGAGACGCAATACAGATCATCTATGACTAAGGCACGAAGGACAACACTATGAGTGTCAGTAGCAGTCACAGTCGTTGAGTTTGTGGTATGCTCCACAGAGAGACCCATCAGTGTGCAAGCACGCACAGAAAACAGGCTAAGCTCAAGATCAGGCACAAACAACACGTCAGAAGGGTACAAGGGGCCAGACGGACCGTCAAATCATACAACCCCAACACCATGGACTGGCAAAGACTGACCAGAGCCTGTACGAACAGAACAGATAGATGTGACAGGACCGAGAACAACAAAATCACTGCGACAACACGTCATGTGATGAGTGGCACCAGAATCAATGATCCAAGTGCCACCAGAGTCACGACTGGTGGACGTCACTGTACAACAGGCAATGGAACACTCGGCATCAGAGGGACGCTGAGCCATCAGTGGGGAGGAACGATGCAGGGCACAAACATGAGACTCGTGAACCCAATCGGTACAGTCAGGCCCATCATCATCACATGCTGACTGTGCTCCCCCACACGCGTCGTCATGACCCACAGGAACGGACGGACAGACAGTCTGTGGACCACCCGACAATGACAACACACTCGCACCTCCCTGAAAGCGGAGCGCCAGAAGGTGTCAGAGCTCAGCGATGGTGCGGTCGCGTGGGTCCGGATCACTGCTACTCACCAGTGAGGAAGCGGGAACAGCTGCAGTCGTGGCGGCCACGACATCCGCCGTCCGGCGGATGGCGAGGATGACGTGCTGGACGTGGAACGGAGGGTGTGTGCAGCCTGGAGCCCACGAGTAATCTGCGCCCAGTCGAGCGGTTGCTGGCACACGGTGTAGCGATGGGCGCCTCCACAGTTGTAGCAATGAACAGAACGTCCACTGCTACTACTGGATGACGACTGCTGCTGTGACTGCTGCTGACCTGATCCACGCTTCCCTTTCTTCTTCTTCCCCTGAGCTACTACTGCAACACCCTGGGTCTGAGTGGGTGTGGGCGGGGCCGAAGAGGAGGAGGAAGATGAGGACGTGATGGAGGATGAAGAAGGAGACTGCAAGGGAAGATGGTGATGATGCAACAACTACTGCAGCAAGAGAAGTCTCCTGATGGGCCACGGCTGCCTTGCGGGCTGAAGTCACCTGAAGGAAGAGATGATGCGTCCAAGGGAGAAGCTGCAGAGTGGTTGAAAAGCGTCACAGTACCGTGTGAAGATGTCAGTGTACTCAAGGCAAACTTCGAGCATCATCGTATGGAGCGCCCAGAGTTGTGTGCCTCTTGAGGTCCCAAGGCGCGTGTAGATGCGCATGACACGTCCCCAGTAATCGGCTGCAAGCTATGTAGGCCCCTGACGAAGAGAGTGGAAGGCACAAATTTGTGCTACATGAGTGGCGTGCGTCTCTGTGGCCAGCAGGGATAAGGCCAGATCCCAACCTCTGCGTGGATTGGCGCCGGTGCCTGTGCCGGCCTCGCCAAGGAAGGGACGGAAATCGACGACGGTCTCACGTGGCATGGCATAGAGGATTCCGCGCATCGCCCTGGCTGCTGCCAGCACCTCAGCTGGATCTGTAGGCTGATACGGGCTGTGGTAGCAGGGCCACACTCCCTCCGAAGTAGCCCAAACCTGACAGAGGATCTCCCAGCAGTCGAAGCCGTCCTCACTGATGTACCATGGAGGTGGTGTCTCAAAATCCTTGGGTTGCCGCTCCGTGGGGAGAGCAACCGCAAGCTGAGGAGGATGAGAAATGGGGAAGAATCCTGGAAGGGGATAGTCACTGGGATAGTTGGGTGACGATCGTATCGGAGGAAACCGAGGAGATCTGGTGCCCGTCTGCAACTGACGGAGGCGCTCCTAAAGAACTCGAATCTCATGATGCGGGGAGTCGCCTGTGATGCCTGGCATGAATGGATCATCATCCAGAAGGTCAGGAGGTGGTGGGTCAGGTCTACCTCCTGTCACGGGTGCCTGAGCCGACTGCTGTGTAGAGACCGCAACGCCGACAGCTCCCTCGGAAACCTGTCGTGGGACCGTGGACTGGACACGCAGAAGCTCATTCAACGTGCGGATGGCATCAGTCTGCTCCCGCTGTAGGCGACACATCTCACCCTGCTGACTCCTCAGGTCCTCAATGGCTTTCGAGCGTGGGCTCAGGACCCCAGAAGAAGAGGAGGAGGGATCACCTGTCCCCTCCCCCTTGTTCTCAGACGAGTTCATGTCACCTCTCAGTATGAGTGGACAGGTCAGGTTTGTCAGATTTCAAAAGTGTCAGCGTTTTTCAAAGAGTTGAGACGCTGGCAACTTTTGACTGTCCGGCCAAAAATTTGGCGAAGTATTGTGCTGACGTCAGCAGGTGGTTGCTGACTTCAGCATGACCTGATGACGTCAACAAGCAAATGTAATGACTTCAGCTCGACTCCCTCCTTTTTTTTTCTCTCTCGCGGTTCTGTGCGAGAGTGCAGCCGCTCTGCAGCTGCGTAGCTTCCGCTCAGCTACTGTTGTAGCTGTGCTGTCACCTGCAACAGCAGCTGCTTGGCTGCGTACGGGGCAACGGCAGCAATGGTTGCGCAATGCCGCTGCTGCTGCTGATCGCTGCCGCCGCCGCACGCTGCTGCTACTGCCGCTGTTGTGCTGCTTTTGCTACAACTGCTGTTGCTCTGCTACTGCCGCCGTGGCTACCACTGCTGCTGCTGCGCTGCTATTCCCGCCGCAACTGCTGCTCTGCTGCTGCCGCCACTGCTGCCACTGCGCTGCTGCCGTGCTTCTGCTGGCACGGTCGCAACGCCGCTGCTACAGTCTCACGTGATGGGTTTGGGCTGTGTCGACGGCGACCGGCTGTCTCCGACAGGCCCCAATGGATCTGCTGCAGCGGTGACTCTCACTGCTACTGCTCTGCTACGTCTCTGCTACGCAGCTCAATGAGAACTGTCTCACTGCTCTGATACCATGATAAGTTGCAAGGAAGCTTCCTAGCAACACTCCCGTTGACCAGGCGTCTGTGCCTGATCAGACGGTGACGACAGTCACAAGTCGTGCACGCAACGGCAATAGTTTGGCTAGGGGACACAAGGCAAAGTGTCTGAATTCTTCAATAGCATTTGCAGAGAGAGATGACAAATGACAGGTCCATGGCATAAACACCTGCCGCGGCGCACAGTGGGTGTCGCTCGCGGCGGTCCAAGAGCTGTCCTAAAATTGGCCCAAAACAACTATTTTGGCCATAACTCTGCGCACACATGTCAGAATGCTACGCCGTCTGAACCTAGACGTGCACGATCACAAAACGGACGCTACGACTGGTCACATGCATGCATCCATTAGCAGACGGTGAACACACAATGCAAAAACATGCAAATCAGGCTCATGGCCAGTCCGCCGAAAAACTCCTGCAAGCTGTAGAAAAAACAACAGGAAGTCCGGGCAGTGTCCGGGGCTCTGGAACAGTACTCGGCCAGCTCCAAGCTAGTAGTCCGCCACCAGTTGTTGCAGCGGTGTCACCAGGGCCCGCCTCAGGGATCTGCACGAGTATGGTCATGGGCGAGTGGTCACAGTAGACTGTACAAGAAAGTCACAAATCACAACACTAGCTCGCCCCCAGCTCCGTAGAGCTTGTTACTCAGCTAACCAGCCAATCATAAAATAGATCTAGACCTATTTTCTCGCAGTCAGGGTTTTCTCGGTGAGCCCTGCTAGGCGGCAGACAGCCCAAAACCCGCGCGTCGTCTGTTTGCCTGAAAACTAGACCGTGCCATGTTACCAACGTTGCGAATACAGTCGTGCGGTCAGAATCAGCTAGAGAAATAGCTGCAAAGAGTTATGGCTGCCTAAACGTAGGCAGTGCCTTCGATGGTCCATGATGCCAAAGAGTGCCACGCAACATGAGACATGGACCCTAGACAGAGCATGATGTTGTAGACGCAATAGTACAGTCAGATCCAGCACTGGACGCATGCAGACAGCATGTGCGGTGGCAGTGACTGCCGACCGCCCGCCCACCTAGGATGCTTGCCGACAGAGCTGAGCACTTTGCCGTAGGGAGGAGGCTCCATCGAACTGCGTGTAGGCCTCGGCGTGCGTCAGTTCCACCGCACGACAATCCAGCAGCGTCGAGTCTCACCGTCAGTCATCTGCAAGCCGATGTACACAAGCTAAAGGACATAACAGAGCACAATGAGAGATGCGAAAAAACCAACACTCCCCTATTACTCATAGGCGCAGTACACATGGGCGGGCAACGACACATTCAACAGACAGACTCACCCAGTGCACATAGAGACGCATGCCAAAACAAAGAGTGCAACTCACGGACTCACACCAATTGAACTCACAGCCTTCTTGAACAAGTCGTGCTTCAGTGCCTTGGTTGAGATGTCAGCCAGATGCCGTGTTGTCTCAACCCACACAATGTTGATGTTGTTGTCATGCAACAACAAACGCACATAGTTATACTCAACATTGATGTGCTTTGTACGTGTCTGATGTACGCCGTCATTGTTGGCAATGGCCATGGCACTCTCATTGTCACAATACAACGTGATGGATGCGTTGGACTCACACAACTCGGACAACAGACAATGCAGTCACACACTCTCACATGGGCCTGAACCAAGGGCTACGTACTCACCCTCTGTAGTGTTGCGTGCAATGCTTCCTTGCTTGCCACTACGCCAGGAAACAACCGTGCCGCCAACCACAAAGATCCAACCTGTGCGGCTCTTACCGTCTGGACTGGTGGTCTAGTCATTATCGGTGTAGCCCACCGCGACAAAAAAAGGCTGTCGGCGAAAAATGAGACCTCGCCGTGGAGTCGAGATGACATAGCGTAGCTCTCGGACTGCGGCCTTGAAGTGGAGGTGACGCGGCTCCTAAGAGAACTGAGCCAGGTGGTTGACGGCAAATGCGATATCGGGACACGTCATCGTCGCCAGGAACAACAGTGACTTGATGATTTGCAGATACGAGGTCACGTGAACCGGCTCCCCCACAACAGCTGGGTCAAAGCTCTTCAGCTTCGCCTGGCCAATCGGGTGACATGGGTGAGGATGCGCTCGGCACATAGGCGGCCTCGGTGAAGCGAGTGGACAGAGTCTGTACATAGGCGATCTCATGGACGTGCAAGATACCCTGGGAGCGATCATGCTCGAGCTCCATGCCGAGGAAGACTCGAGGAGACCCAATATCCTTCATCTGGTAGGCGGTGTGCAGCACGTCCTTGACGCGCTCGATGGCAGCCATGACAGGTGACATAATGAAGAGATCATCGACGTACACCAGGACAACGGCGAAGGTCTGGCCTCACGAGGTGATGAACAGTGCGGGGTCGACAGCACTGCCCAGGAGGCCGTCGCAGAGGATCATGCAAATAATCTCCTGGTTCCAGCACCGAGGCGACTGCTTCAGACCATAGAGGGCCTTTCACAGCCGCCAAACCTTCCCCAGTGCCATCGTCAAAGCCTGGAGGCTATACCATGTAGAGCTCCTCACCCTCTAGCGAGCCATGGAGGAAAGCATTGCTCACATCCATGTAATGCAGCTCCCACCCGTGCTGGGCAACCAGGCTGAAGACCGCCCGGCTGGTGGAGGATCAGCCAACTGGGGCAAAGATCTGGTCATAATCAACCCCACGGACCTGAGCAAACCCCTTGGCTATGAGGCAGGCCTTGTACATGTCCAAGGACCCATCCGGCTTCCACTTGCATCGAAAGACCCACTTGGCACCGATGGCCTTCCGACCAGGAGGGAGATCAACGAGGTCATACACGTGGTACTGTCGAATAGTAGCAAGCTCATCGGCGCAGGCAGCATCCCAATGTGTGGCCTCGGGGGACGATCGAGCCTTGCGTAAGGTGGCTGGATCCTCCAGGCGTGCCATGGAGTGAACTACAAGGGTGTGTACATCTTGAGCTCCAGGTAGGACACGTGTGAGTGCAGCCGTGACAGTACTCCTGATGGAGCCTGGTGTCGCCAATGCGGAGCCCGGGTGGAGGTCTGCAATGATGGCTAAAGTTGTTAGGCCGAGGGCCATGGTTCCAGGGTCCCCACTCACTATCGTAGGAGTGGAAGAGACACGTGAGGCAATGGGGGACCGAGGCGCCATAGTGCATGGTGTGGTGGTCTACACGCTCACGGACGGCCTAGGTTGGAGGCTAGCGCCTGGGCCATGTGTGTAGCGCGGTAGGACAATAGATGGCACCGAGTCCGAGGTGCTGCTGGAGGCAGACAAAGCTGCTAGTGCGAAGGGACCAGTAGACGCGGACAGGTCTGCCGGCCGGAAGGACAAGCAGACGCAGTCAGGGCTGCCGGCGCGGAGGGGCCAGCAGACTCGACAGGAGCTGTTGACCCGGAGGGACCAACAGACGCAACAGGGGCTATCGGCCCGGAGGAGCCAGCGGATGCGTCAGGGGCTGTCGGCCCGGAGGGGCCAACGTACGCAACTAGGATTGCCGGCTTGGAGGAGCCAGCGAGCGCGATTGTGGCTACCAGAGCTGTTGGTGCGAGGGACCAGCGGACGCATATGGGTCTGTCGGCCCAGAAGGACCAACAGACGCGGACGGGGTGCCGGCGCGGAGGGACCAGGAGACTCGACAGGAGTTGTTGGCCCCGAGGGATCAACGGACGCCATAGGGGCTACCGGCCCGGAGGGGCCAGCGGACGCGATTAGGGCTGCCGGCCTGGAGGAGCCAGCAGACGCGACTAGGGATGCCGGCACGGAGGGGCCAGCCGACACGACTGGGGCTGTCGGCTTGGAGGGACCATGTGATGTGCCGCCCGGAAGCGGCTGGACGGGGAACGGACTCACCACTTCCCCTTGTGACGACAAGGACACTGACAAGTCGGAGTAGACGAGGTCGCAAGGAAAAGGCTCCTCAAAGAAGAGGGCATCGTGACTCTCGACGATGTAGTACCGAGAGGGATCCACGAAGGACCAGGCCTTGGACTGACGGGAACACCAAGGAAGGTGCAAGGACGCCCACGAGGGGCGAGCTTGCCTCCTTGCTACGGGGCGGGCAGCCACACAATGACCATGCAGCCCCAGACACGAGCGGGTGAGAGGTCAACACGCTGACCGCACCAGTGTTGGTACGACGTAGAGTGGCAAGGAAGGTGTCCGTGGGAAATCCGATTCTAGACCCATGTCATATAGGCCATGGCCTCAAAGTAGCCATCGGAAAAGCCATCGGAAACGCCGAACTCGTTTGCATGGTGCGGACAACGTCAGCCATGGTGCGGTTCCACTGCTCGGAGACGTCGTTCTCGGCCGGTGAATAAGGTGCCGATGTCTCGCGGTAGATATCGCGGGAGGCGAGGAAATTCATGGTCTCTCCCATGTTCTCGCCACCGTGAGCGGAGCAAAAGCGGCGGAGAGGCCGACCGGTTCTTGCCACAGTGATCGAAGCAAAAGCGGCACGGACAAGCCAGTCCAAAATGGTTGGAGCGGCATCGCTCTTCGGCCGAAGGCAGAAGACCCAGCGGTAGTGAGAGTAGCCGTCAGTGAGGTTGAGGACATAGCGGCCATGCTCCCCGACAGAATCGGTAGGGAGAGGACCCATGACATCAAAATGGACGAGGTCCAGAGGGACAGACGCACGGGAGAATGACTGGGGGTAAGTGGAGCGGTGTATCTTGCCCTGAGCGCAATCAATGCACTCCGTGGAGCACGGCGAGGGGAAGGAGTCCGGGTCTAGGCCCTTGGCTGGCTGGGTGCAGAGCATGCTGTCGATGGCAAGATAGTGCACGTGGCAAAGGCGGTGGTGCAAGAGACATGTGTGCTGTGGGAAAATTGTGCTGATGACAAAGACGTGGCCCGTCAGGGTGGACAGGGACGAGATGGGGGGATGGGAGGACATACGAGGTACGTGCCACAGGTTGCCACAAACAGTGGCGTACAGAACGACAAGACCAGACGGACGTAACGACACAGTGCCAATGCCATGCGAGTGCAGAACTTCCATGCTCATATAGTCAAGGGCAGTAACGGACAGAAGGCTGTGCTCAAGACCTGGGACGAAGAGGACGTCGGTCACGAAAACATCACCGGCAAGACCACGGAAACAAACGACGCCGACGTCGTGGATAGGTACCACCAGACCGAAGCCTGTCCGGACACCAGACACATCCCCAACAGGACTTAGCACATTGAAGGCCTTGCAAGAGGCGGTCTTGTGATGCGTGGTCCCGTAGTCGATGATCCATGTCTCGACAGGGTCCTAGACCGGAGTCGCCAAATCACTTATAGTCATATGGCAGCAAGCAAGGGACACGGATGTGGTGGACGGTGGCGCGAACTAAGAATGCCAATCATCAAGCCACGTGATGTCGTCATAGAGAGGGATAGAGGGCACGAGAGACGACGAGGCGGATGAGGAAGCAGGACATGACCGCAACTCAGTCTCAGTTATGTAAGGCAGGGCAGACAGGTAGGAGGTAACGCAACTCGCACTTCCCTGGGGGGGAGGGTAAGGCAAGCCAAGCTGGAGCGCAATGAACTGCTCCAATAGACGCTCGCGAGTAGAAGGTCCGGGATTGTAGACAGAGAGCAGAGTGACTGCGCCTGAACCGGATAGAAGGAGGACTACACCAAAGATGGAAACAGAGGCGCCAATGGCTGCGGACGATGTTGTTGTGGAGCTTGCGACGGCGGGACCAGCGGGGCTCTCGGAGGAGTGGTGCTGCTGGATGGGATGGAGGTGTCAAGGTTGACGACAGCGACGGTGGCAGAGGCAAGAGGGCGTTCACACTGGCGACGCATGGTGACAATGACGCACGCCTCGTCCGTCGGCAACTGTACCACCCATGTCCTTGCTGGCCACAGTTGTGGCAGACCGAGCCACCACCAGTAGACCCAGTCGGCCACTGTTATTGCTGCTGCTGAGGGCCCTTGCCCTTCTTGCCCTTGCGCTTCTTCTTCGTTGATGACAAGGAGCTAATGGATGCAGCTACTACAAGGGAAGCAACGGCCACAGAGGCGACTGTAAGGGAGGCGAGGGGCTCTGTCCGCTAGATGCTGGATTCTAGACGAGCTTCCTCAATCCTGAGGAAGAGCTCGTATGCCCAGGGCATGAGGGTGTCCTGGGCTGCCATAGTAGAAAGGAATTTCTAGGAGTAGTGGATGAATACGTCGGCATACGCTTTGGTGGCACTGCGCTTGATGGTAAAGATCACAAACAGATGGGTGGAGCCGATGTGCCTAGGCGATGGAGGATGTCCTCCACCCGTTGCCAGTAGGAGGTGACCGTCTCGGTCTCCCCCATGTACAGGGAATTGAACTCCCACAGCAGGCGGCTGGTCTCGGCCTCGCTTGATAGGCAATGGGAATAGGTGAGGACGTGCCATGCGACTGTAGTGTCTGGGGCACCACCGGCAGTGAAGTCGCCAAGAGAGCTCTAGGGCCAGGCGTGAAGCTGGAGGAGCGACTCGGACGAGGGCACGTACGGCGCAACCAGCATCATACAGCTGGTCCGCCTGGGTGGAGTCGTGCTGAAGGGTGTAGTACGCCCATAAGCCCTCACCCTGTGTCCAGATGTAAAAACTGAGTTCCTAGCTCCGGAACCGCTCCTCGGCCTAAAGCGGCAAGGGGAGGGTCTCAAAGTCCTTTGGCCTGCGTCCGGCACCCAGAGTGGGGCCAAGGACTAAAGTCACTGTCTGCCGCTGGCGCTGAGTCTGATGTTGCGCCAAGTAATGCCTGGAAGCGGACACAACGTGACTGGCTTGCCCAGGGTAAAGGAAAGGCGACAGGGCATTGGTGTGAGTCTTTGATGCCAACAGCTGCACTGCAGCAAGTTGTTGCGTCACTGCAGCATGCTGTTGCTCAATGGTAGCCAGGGGGTCAGAGGCACCGGCGACGAAGGCTAAAGACTACTATTACTGCTGCTACTGCTACTGTAGCTACTTAACCTATAGCTACTGCTGTTGCTGCTGCTATTGCTGCTGCAGCTGCTACAAGGAGGGGGGACTAGGGGTCTTCCCAATAGAGGAGCACCCCTCCCCACTGGGGCTGTTTACCATGGTGGATTTTGGTGCTCCCCCCCTTTTTTTTCTGATGTGAGTAGTGACGTCAGCCTAGGATGGTTGACGTCACCAGATGCTGCTGCGTTTTACGAGGTGGTTGTTGTAGAGTATCTACCCCTATTTTTCTCCTTCTTCCTTTTTGGGTGACATAGTAACCTATTGCAGTCGGTTCGTGGCCAAAAGATGCTTCAAGAAAATCGTGATTGGTGGATCGGTCGTTTTTCTAACATATCCACCAATCACGGTGCAAGAATCAGTCGGAGTGTATGCCCCCCCACGTCCGCAGACGCCTAGGTGAGGTCGGCCCAGACGAAAAAAATCACGGACATCAACCTAGATTTCCGGACAAACCCCTAATAGTGCGGAATAAGCAGTCCGACGCTAGGATAAAAGGGTATGGACTGTACGTTTAGGCCCTCCAGTCCATTGGCGAGCGGAATTTAACATTATTTCTTTCCCTCTATGTCGCTCCCCCTTGGCCTTGCCCTGTCCTGTTTCACAGAACTGGTCGTCATGCTAAACTCTTGAGACTCGTGAACCCGGCTTCAAACAGGGTCAAAATGCAATTGAAAGAAAAGAAATTCAACCACCGTCATACAAGAAGGTAAACAAGTTAAGTTATGCCTATAACTATGTCATGTTATTTTTGATAACATAAGGAAACATTCAAGATTCATCCAAACTTGTCAAAGATCATATTTCATTTAGTGAAGTTCATGATAAACGTGTAAAACTGGCATGTTCACAATACACGAACAAATTAATATCATTTAAACAAATTAATCATCAAATAAAACCACATTCATAAAGAAAGAGAAGAAAAACCTTTTGACATTCTTCTTGAATATGTTGGTGAATTGTTATACAAAACACTAAACTTTCAAGTGCATTCGTTCACTTTTTGGTTGTTTTTTTTCGCTTTCACATCCACACAAGCTCGAAAAAATCTTGCGTAGCTTGATGTAGTTTAGAAAGAGTTTGCCTAAACCATACACAATGGGCGAACAAAAAAATTAGTTTGAACGAATGCAGGTGACAGTTTGGCAGTCCATTCACAACCAGTTTTTGTTCCCATGGATGAAGTAAATTGTCATGGCAAACCTTCCATTATGTGGTCCACATTGCGGGCAATTATTTAGCCACTTAAGAGATACCAATATGAATGATTTTTCTTGGTTACTATGTAACCCCAAGCAAGCTTTGCGTGCAACGTCTGCCTCTTGTCTTCTTTTCTCTTTTTTGTTGATGACGTTTGCAGTGACGTCAACAATGACTTCAACTGACGACTGCTGGCGTCTGTAGCGACAGGTGCTACGGCCGCTGCTGAGTCAGCCGCACAATAGCTGCTGCTGCTGCTACAGTCGCTGTTGCTGCCGCTATTGCTACTATTGCTGCTGCTGGTCTGCAATTAAAGCAGCAGCTGCTGCTGCTGCTGCTGCTCCTATTGCCATGTGTGTCGTCATCGCGATGCGTGCATCGCTGGCCACTCACCTCCTCACGTCATGTGTGGGGTCAATACTGCCGGAAAAAATCCGGCAACATTTCCCCTAGCCCAGTGGCCGTGAGATAAAATCTGAAGCCACCACCAAGCGGGCCAATGCTGCCGAAAAAAAAAGTCAACAGCATTTACCCTGCACTGGCGTGTATGGGGGTCCGCCGGCATTGTCTGGCACCAGTACGCAAGTCTACTGCTGCTGCTGCTATGCTCTGGCTCTGATACCAAGCTAGAAATGCTAGGCAGCAGGTTGGGGCAGTAGCGTTATTGATGCAACATGCGGGCTTCCATGCTCGCTGCTTAGTCTGTTGCCCCCTCAGTATCCCACTCTAGAGTTTAAGTCTTGATGCTCTGTGTTTGTTACTCAGAAACGTGCGCGCAAGTGTTAGCGCCAGAAAGCAGCTGAAAACTGAAAGTGACTGATTAGGAATGAAGAATGAAGAGCAATGGGAGACCCCTCCAAGTTCTAGCCCGCCCCCAGCTCTGTAGAGCTTGTTACTCAGCTAACCAGCCAATCAGAAAATGGACCTAGACCTATTTTCTGGCAAGCTTGGTTTTCTTGGTGAGCCCAGCCAGACGGCCGACAGCCCAAAACCCGGACGTCGTCCGTTTTGCCTGAAAACTGGACCATGCCACAATACCAACGTTGCGAACGTAGTCGTGTGGTCAGAAACAACTGGAGAAAGAGCAGCAACGAGTTATGGCTGCCCGAACCCAGGCAGTGTCTACGATGGTCCATGATGCCAAATAGTGCCACGCAACATGAGACATGGATCCTAGACAGAGCATGACGTTGCAGATGCAATAGTACAAACAAATCCAGTGCTGGACGCATGCAAAGAGCATCTGCGGTGGCAGTGACCGCCGACGGCCCGCCCGCCGAGGAGGCTTGCCGATGGAGCTGAGCACGTTGCCACAAGGAGGAGGCTCTTGCGAACTGCGTGTAGGCCTCAGCGTGCGTCAGCTCCATCGGACGACACTCCAACAGCGTCAAGTCTCACTGTCAGTCATCAGCACGCTGGGAGGACACAACAGAGCTCAACGAGAGATGCAAAAAACCCACAAAATCAACATGGGATGCAACGAGTACACATATCTGAAATAGCCTGTTATGTTGGTGTGCACAAAAATGAGCACTAGAACTGTACTTATTGACCAGTTTTGTAACATGTGTTAGCAATTTTTTTGTTGGTAGTTATAATGAATGAGATCAATACAAAGATCCAATTCATCCAAATCACATGATTTTTTCTGTTTTCTTTTCAAGTATAATCATAGAAATTGATTGATATGGTCACTCTATTGGTTTTCCTTCTCATTTTTTATGAAACCTTGTTGGTAAGGGCATGAATGCAAAACCATAAAGTATTATGATTTTAACATTTTTATTTCATTAGAATTTAAACAATAAGTTTTCTATTTTTAAAAGGGGGATTCCTTTTTACCCACCATTTGAAAAAGTTCTTTGCAGGTTACCCACGGTTGAGAACTTCATTTACGTGTTATCCAGTCGTGGGAAAAGATGCCTACTATGCCCAATTTTCGGTAGGTCCATTCCGTTCTCCCCACACTTTTTAATTGGTGACCACAATGTCCAAAGCTGAAAAAAGGTTGCTCAAATTGCCCACGTTTTTGGGGCTGACTCTGATACCCACTTTTCTTCGTAGCATGCAAAAGGGCCGCAGAGCGCAAAAACAGCATAATGGGTCCCTAGTAGGAGAATCATCTGCATCACGGAAGGGTATGCGTCATAGCAGTTAGGTGGCATGCCACCGTATCAGGCCTCCGGCGTGTACCGGAAGACCACTCATACGCCCTGATGACGTATTCCAACATACCTACAGTTGCGACCAAGCATGAGTTGACACGACGAATGGACACCGTCGATGTACTGTCGTATGAAGCCCTCATTCACGGGTTATGGGCCAATTATTCCGTCGAAATAGTCTCTTTGCAACCATCACGTATGCACGATGCACACGGTAAGTAATTATTATGTTTGCGATGGATTCACCTCACGAACCGGTAGAATGTACCGGTTCGCAATGTTCGTCGGTGTACTGAATAGTACATAACATCGAACTGCGCATAATGCGTTCTTGTTCACTTAGCGAGGCCCCTTCCATTGGATCGACAAACCTACCTTGGCTCTGATGGCATGTCATCAGAGGGGCGCATGAATTACAGAGAAGGTTGAGGGTGGAGTACTGGATACTATGTGGATCCCTTTGTTGCACACCGAGCACGGGTCACAATCAAGGAAACATGGAACCGTAGAGAGGCACGTACGAGGTGCGTACATGGCCGCCATCCGCCATAGGCCACATGGCCCCCGACACCTGAAGCCATGGCACAGACCCTCGACTGGCCAATGCCCAGTCTGAGACCATTGAACATCCTGGACGTATGGGAGCCATGGATCTCATCCGATCCTAACTGTCCATGTGGATGCAACCGCTCATAGACCTCATATAAATAAAGAGCTGGCAATCATCTTTAGCCATCTCCAATCACAGTGTGGTTACCGTAGTAGACATGGGTCGACCGTCCATTGCACATGACGACACCGAGCCCATTGACGTTATGGACGTGCGTACGCGTTCTACACCGAGTGTAGCTACACATGGACAACTGTGTCGAGAGTGTACCGATGGGATGAAGTTGACGCATGGGGCATCAACCTACCACACCCAGCAGGCCACATCTCACGCCCCAGCAAGTGAAGGAGGCATGGGCTACGATGAAGGCTCGCTGGGACACGCTTGTTGCAACGGAGGTCCAACCCAGATGGGTGAACGACCCATACGAACCAGAGACCATGTGCTGGATACTGGGCGTTCGCATGCCAACTCCTTGTCCACCAAACACCCTAGGGCAATGGATGCCTTGGACTTGATACCGTCGGTGGATGCTTTGGACATGTTTTCAACTTTTGTTCATCAAACTAGCCAATGTTTTCTTCTTTGCATACCGTTTACAGAATGCATTCACTGTTAAGCGTTGTCATATCATGTGAACAATGTCTGCTTGTATATTGATAGCAGCATTGACCCTAATGTTGTCATACACTAACTTTTGGAAACACTTCTGGCATAAGACATGCACCATGTGTGACAGTGGGTAATGTTCTTCTCAATGTTGCAAGTATGCCCACTTTCATCTTATTACACAGTACTTTTACCTCTGTAATCAACAGAGAAGTAATGTTTCCACATCAAAATAGTCCTGTTGCAGACACATTGCAACAAACCATCCTTACCTGTTTATTTGGTACACTAATTCACAGGATACAAATGATTCCTAAGGTTACCCTATGCGAATGAATAGACCTCGTCAGAATAGACGAGTTCCAAACACACTGCAACAAACAATCCTTAACTGTTCAATTAGTACACTAATTCACTGGATACAACAATGCTTCCTAAGGTTAGCCTATGCGAATGAATAGACCTATGGACACAGTCGTCATGAACACATCAATGCAATACCTAAGGGGAAGCCTTTCAGGAATGAAAAATGTTTAACTCAAAAGAATAGTGGGGTCAAATAGCCATGGGTAATCCAGACCTGCACTTACACAGGGAGACTATGCACGTACGAAATGACTTTGCATGCCACACACTCTACGTCCCCCAAGAACTCACACTCAGCATCATAGTATTCCTCCCCAAAGGGTGATGCACACTACCCACTACAAGGATTGGCCACTTGCAATCTGGCCGCTGTCTCATCACCATCGTGCAACCTAAGTGTGCTAAGTAGAAATCCTCTCTCCACAAATGTGTTGTCACCGACTGCTTGTCGCTCTTCTCGGGGCTTTGCCCGTCTCCTCCATAACATCTTGTGTTTCCTTGTGCTCCTCACGGACCCACCAACGAAGGCCACTGGTATAACCTGCAATAGCAAAGAGACCCATAGGTTACAAATTTTGTACAACCATAATGAAAATTTGAAAACATGCATGCATAGAAAACTGTTATTAAGGCTTACCATGGCACATGAGCAGAGGAACATTACGCACGGCATCACCGCTTGGGATGTGCATCGTCCACAACTGACATGCCAGAGGAAGACTCCCACTCATCCTCCTCCCCACTACCCGAGGGCAGGGACTCTTATTCTTCTAAGTCCGTGTTCGTGGAGTCACATGACTCAAAGCTCTCACACGAGGAGGACTCACTAGAGTCATCTACATCAAAAGGATTGTCCACCTGTGACGTCATGATAAGTATCCCCTCTGCACCATCTACTTACCCACACTCAGTAGAATTGCCTGCAGCTCTGCTTGCACCCATCGCTCCCCCCCTGCACCTAGAGCAGCACCACTGTCTCCGCTGCCCGGTCCTCCCGCGGACCTGCTGGACGCTCCCCTGGCACTTCCTGCACGGCATGAAGTACGACGTCGTACACCTCCATTGCCAACAGCTAGCACAACTGTCAACACGCCAGCTGCACCACCATCACCCCCATTCCCACCGCCATCAGCTCCACATACCAGCTCTGTTCCACCGCCCGCACCACCCTCCACACCTTGCCCTTCACTGCTTGTACCATGAGTACCAGGAGCGGCCCCAGCCTGCCTCGCCTCACCTGCACTTCCACCACTGCCGCCCTCATCGCCTTCAGGTCCACTGCCCGCGTCCACAGCATGACCATGTGCTGTCGTTGCCACAGTACTGGCAACAAGCTCCACTCCACTACTCCCTCTATCCCCAGCGTTGGCTGCCAGCTCTCTCACACGTGCGGCAGCCACTGTTGCTAGTGATAGTGCCAGTGGGTCGTTGCACTTCCGGGGTGATTGTCCCTTTTGCCGCACTTGGTGCGGATACAGTCGCGCTTGCGATGGGTCTCCCTGTCCATGCGCTTAGAGCGTGGGTGTCCACAAGAGTGCCTCACACCCGGCTGGCCCCACCCACGCATGGCGTACTGTAGTTCGCGTAGGTTGACCCCCGGCATGGGTGTCCGGTACGTACGTCGCCAGGCCATCTGCGAAAAATACATGTCGGTGTACAGGCCCGGGTTCATGCCTTCATCCAGCATCAGCGCTATGGCATGCTGGCATGGGTACCCATACTTTGCCCACTGCCCGCATGAGTAGGACTTCGCGTTCACATTGACTTCACGGCCCGCCAGGCTCCTGGGACCGGTAACGGTGCCCATGAGCCCGCCGTGCCTCATGACACGGTACTCCTTCGCGTATTTCGTGTAGTGATGTAGCTTGGCATCCAAGATGGGTGCGTAACTGCTGTCACAGTCATGCAATGCACGGCATCATTCCACCAAAAGTCTCTGCACAAACGGGTAGATTTGTGCAAAGCAGTGGAAAGGGTACAGGTGGCGTATGTCCATGAGGCGAGCGTTCAGGGACTCCATGGCGTTTGACGTCATGTGCTCACCTCGAGGCACAGGACACTTGAGGTGCGTCCAGTGCTCCAAAGGTAGCCCTGGGTCGCCATCTCCACCAAACAGGTATGTGTAGCCCTTGTCAGACGTCCGACCGAGCTTGTCCCACACACGGTCGAACTCGTTCTGTGTGAAAGCAGAAGCCATTTGCCACATGAGGTCGGCGACTGCTGAGCCCGCCTCCGACTTGATGTTCTCTCGCAAGTGCTGACCACAGTATGTGTGGACAACTCCTGGCAAGTGGCGCTTCACGGCGGCGATGAGTCCAACGTCTCTGTCGCTAATGAGTGTGGTTCCGTTGTGCCGTGCTGTCGCATACGCCTCTGCAAGACGTTGACAGAACCAGTCCAAGTTGTCCTTGTCTTCTTGTGGGCATATGGCCCACGCCATCGGCATCGCGTGGTTGTTGGCGTCCCGGTACTGTGCCATCAGCAACACTTGTTTGAAACCGTTATTTGAAAACGTGCCATCCATTATCAGCAACCGCCGCACATGCGACCATCCGTTTCTGCAGGCACCGGGGGCCACAAAGGCGCGTCGGAAGAGATGGTGCTGGTCTTGCTCTGTGACAACGACGGTGGATGGGTCAATCCTCTTCAACTACAAGCATGAATCACATAAATAGAGCCAAACACGTCTAGGGTTGGGACATATGCAGAAACCCCCTTCAACATCATACAAGAAGCCAAGAACGACAGTAGGATACTTACTGCGGCGACGTATGCAAGGAACAGACCCCACGACTGGCTTTTCTCACCCATGAGATTTGTCAGGGCCTTCTTCTTCGCGCGGTGAATGGCGTGGTAGGCAGACCTCTCGCCGGTGCGCGCTTCCACGATTTGGCGGAGGGCCTTGGAGGTGGTGCATGGCTCCTTGTTCACAGTGCTCTTGATGTGGCGCAACACCCATGCGGCTTTGCGCGAGGGGTCTCCCTTTGTGCATGTGCGGCTGCACTTGTGGCCCTCTTTAAAAAATGTAACCTTCACGTTGTTCGTTTTCCGCTGCCACCGCGCCTTCAGCTGCCACGCGCAGCCCGACTGCCTCCAGTGCGCACAACGAGCGTCAAGCCGCGACGGCTCACTCCGCACAAACTTCAACCCCATGTGTGTGGCAACGCCGTAGTCGTGGACCGCCTTGTGACAGGCGTCCATGTTCCGGAAAGTAGTGCCTCCTAGAAAGCTAACGGGAGACTCCTGTCGAGCTCGCTTCCTGGGCTTGGTGCCCTTATTCTGGGCAGCGGAGACCGCGGTGTCCGTCGGGGGGGTGTGTGCTCGTCATGCGACGATCCTGTACGCAGAAGCATCGGTCAACATCTTAAATAACCACACTAGCAGGGGGATGTGACAATGAAGGCAAAAGGGTAGACAGGTGGACCATACTTGGACCCAGAAGCAAAGCCATCCCAGTCAAGAGTGACGCTATGGCGACTTGTGCGAGTGAACCAACCCTCGGCCGGAGGACGGAACGGCCTGACGCAAGAGCCACCGTTCAACCTCATGACAGAGTGCTCTCCGCGCTCTGGGGAGCGTGCAGTTCAGAGTTCTTCAGCCTGGACGTGCTCCACCTAGCACGCCTCCTCAAAGTTATCAAAGAGAAAACTGGTTGTGTACCCTTGGGATTCACGACGTTCCTCCTCCTCGTCAGAGCTGCTGACGGGGGGTTTCGGAGGAACGTAAAACTTGAAAAGCGGCGGATCCATAAGACCCCCAGTGGGTATGGCATGCAGAAGCATGCACGCTAATATACATTGCACCCACCTAACAGTCATTTTCGTACCTATGATACCCACTTACCAGAGTTTAGGGCGAGGACGAAAGCCGTGGTGAGCGGATTTGCCTCGGAACAAGAGGGCTCCAATAGAAAACGACATGTTTCCCCTGGCGTGCAAGTCCCATGAACGGTTCGCAGGCTGCGGCAACACACACCCACTATGCGCCGACGTGGCTTCCATCTAGCATTCTGCAACGTCCTTGGCTGATGCATGGGCCCGGAACCCCGGTTGTGCCAATCGTCTGCCAATATCTGCCGATGTGGCGCTCATGTAGCTAAGGTTATCGTCATGGTTAAGAGTGAGGGCATATTTCCAATTCAGAGGACGATACTTCCCTTACATGCACAATCGTGAGGTGTACAAAAGTTGGCGGTGACGATAGCAAATGATAGTTTTATAAAGATGACGACCTCTGCGAGCAAAAACCATACCCCCCATGTTTCACAGTAGCATTCGGCTGAGAGACAGCTTCCTAGAACTGTTGTTGCTGGCGTAGCAGTACAAGCCGCCCAGCTAACTCACTACCACACACAGGTGGAGGTGAGAACAGCAAGGGGTGGGCTAGGGACACAAACACAAGTGTCATAAGCTGCAAACGTTGAAAATGTGCAGAGAGAAATGGCAACGGAGGTCTGGGCAACCTCAATA
Organism: Penium margaritaceum; assembly: GCA_023375785.1. Classification (NCBI taxonomy): domain Eukaryota; kingdom Viridiplantae; phylum Streptophyta; class Zygnematophyceae; order Desmidiales; family Peniaceae; genus Penium; species Penium margaritaceum. Next base: position 29,195 of record SZWC01014153.1, on the reverse strand, counting down.
GCATCACAATCCTAGTGCACACACACACACGACGCACAAGGGCGCTCTTTTTCTAGCAGGACAAAACAGTGTCAAGAACACAGTTTTGGCCATAATACTCTGCAGACACGTCAAAACAATGAGCCGTTTGAACCAGAACGGTCGCACTGACGAGATCTACGTCCCAGTAGGCTGCACACCTATGTGCTATGACATAGCACGAAGCTGGAAAATACGGAAGTCTTCTGGGCGTCCGTCGCCGCCGGCCGCCAGCCTTTTGCCATCGTCGCCAGTCTCAGGGATCTGCACGTGAATGGACATGAGCCGAGGGGTAACCGTAAGTTGTGTACGACACACACAACAACACTCCCCCATGACCGGTGAGCAAAACACGTCCATGCACATGCAGACACTGACGCTGTACAGAGCAAACCACGCACAACCGCTGCAGGCAGCAGGCACAGCACATGCAAGGTGGCACATGAGGAATCAACCTGCAACAAGGATGGGGCAGAAGTCAACGGAGCGAGTGGCCGCATGAAACTTCGAACGACCGAGAGCCTTGGTCACAAAATCCGCGAACTGCCTGTCAGTGCTCACGTGGATGACTCGGATCTCACCACGATCAACCAGATCACGCACAAAGTGGTGCTCAACATTGATGTGCTTTGTGCGTGCATGGAACACACCTGAGTTCTTGGCGATGGCCTCCGCGCTCATGTTGTCACACTGGAGGACCACGAGGGGAAATGGAATGACGCAGTTCGCGCAACAGACGGACGAGCCAGACACACTCCGCTGCACCTGCGCCTAGGAAAACATACTCTGTCTCAGCAGTGCTGCGTGCGATGCAGCCCTGCTTCCCTCTTTGCCAGGACACTGCAGTTCCTCCAATGAGAAAGATGTAGCCGGTGCGGCTCTTGCCATTTGGACTCCACGCCCAGTCACTGTCCGTGTACCCATCGAGCACAACTAACACCTGCTCGCAAAAGCACAGAACAAAGCGTGCGGTGGACAGGATGTAGCGCACACACCGGACTGCGGCCTCCAGTGTTCGTTGGCGTGGAGCCTACGAGAACTGGGCAAGCAGGTTGACAGTAAAGGCAATGTCGGGCCGCGTCGTAGTGGCCAAGTACATGAGCGAGCCGATGACTCGCAGGTACAGGGTCACATCGACTGGCTCCCCCAGGTCAGCTGGGTCATTCACCTTCAGGGCGGTCTGCCCCTCAGGGGTCATGGGCGTGGAGGCCGTGCGAACAGTTGCAAGGAGGTCGGCAAAGCGCTCCCCCACAGTCTTTGCGTAGCGTCCCTGATGGACACGGAGTGTGCGGCGGACACGGTCGCGCACGATCTCCATCCCCAAAAAGACAGAGGGCTCACCAAGGTCTTTCATCTTGTAGGCCGAGGTGAGAACGGCCTTGGCAGCATTCACTGCTCCCACGTCTGACGAGGCGATCAGAAGATCGTCCACGTAGACAAGGATGGCAGCGAATGGTGCTGGGGACTGAGCAAGAATCAAAGATGGGTGAGCATCGCTCTGAACGTACCCAGCTCGTCTCAGCGTGCTAGTGATCTCCTGATTCCAGCAGCGAGGTGACTGTTTCAGGCCGTACAAGGTCTTCCGCAGCCGGTACACACGACCGGTACCATCCTCGAAGCCGAGAGGGTGGACCATGTAGATCTCCTCCTCAAGGTCCTTGTTCAAGAATGTGTTGTTGACATCCATCTGATGGAGTTCCCAGTCGTGCTGTGCCACATGGCTCAGCAGAGTGAGCGTGGTCGTTATTCGACCAACAAGAGCAAAGGTCTCGGTGTAGTCCACGCCTGGGACCTGAGAGAAGCCTTTTTCTGTCAGGCGCGCCTTGTAACGTTCCACAGTGCCGTCTGGTTTTAGCTTCTTGCAGAGAACCCACTTGGCCTTGATAGCCTTGCGGTTCTTCGGCAAGTCCACCAGATCAAAGACGACATGCTCTCCGATGGCATCGAGCTCAGCCCAGCAAGCAGCGCGCCACTGCTCAGCGTCTAGGGCTGACAAGGCCTCTGGTAGGCTGGTGGGATCGGGAGACAGCACTAGCGCACTACGTGTAGCCAGGGCATACGCCACAGAGGGAGGGTCGACCGTCACCATGGACTCAGCGGCGTCACGTGCAAGACCACGCTCATGAGCAAGTAGTGCCATACCAGTGGCACAACCAAAATGAGCTCCAGCAACACCGTGAGCACTTAGCCTTCGTGCCCGGGTCACTGCTGATGACGCTGTGCGTGGGACGAGGGCGGAGACGTCCGCCGGGTGCCCGTGTGTAGCGGTCCGACGGGGCAGGAGCAGTGGGCGCTGCTGACTCACATGCCGGTGTGGACTGCACGGCAGGTGCGCCACCCAAGGCTGGCGTGGTCTCAACAGCTGGGGGCAGGCCCACAGCAGACGCAGGCGTGTCCGTGGCCGGAGGGTCAATCTGAGCCTCAGACGCGGACGGCTCAGAGCCAGGCACTGATGCGGACGCAGGGTCAGTCTGAGCCTCAGACGCAGAAGCAGGCGTAGGCTCAGAACGAGCCTCAGACGTGGAGGCAGACTCAGACGCAAACTCAGACACGGGCGAGAGCGGAGAGTCGGGGGCAGAGGAGCGAGCCACAGACGGGACGGGGCTGGGGGTGCCAGCGGGCACAACCGCTCGGGACAGTCCCGGGGGTGTTGGCGACGAAGTGAACGCACTAGACGGGGGCACTGGGCCAACCGTGCCAGGAGCCTCCCCCACACTACGGGGTCCAGAACACCCAGGGGCATGAGCAGCACGCAGAGCGTGGATGCGAGCAAGGTCGCGGAAGGTGAGATGCTCGAAGAAGAGAGCGTCACGCGACTCCACGATGCGACAGCGCTCAAGGTCCTAGAACCGCCAGGCCTTCGACCGTAGGGCAACACCAACGAAGGCACAGATGCGACCAAGCGGGGAGAGCTTGCTCCCCTGCTACTCTCGTGTGAACCAGATGCAGGCAAGGGTGCCCCAGACACGAGCCAGGCGGAGGTCCGCGCGACGCCCGTAACACAGCTCGTAGGGCGTACGGTGACCTGGGAGGGGGCCGTGGGGAATGCGGTTCCAGACCCAGGTCATGTACGCCATGCCCTCGAAGGCAAAGGCCTCAGGCATGGTGCTGTCCGCACGCATGGCGCGGACTGCATCCTCCATGGTGCGGTTCCAGCACTCGGAGACACCGTTCTGCTAGGGGGTGGCGGGGGCGGAGAGGTTGTGGAACACGCCAAGCTCGGTGAAGGAGCGGGCCATGTCACCGAGGTACTCGTCGCCGCGGTCCGAGCGAAAGGTCTGAAGACGGTGGGGAGACTGGCATCCGACAATAACCAGCCAAATGCGGACGGCAACATCGACATCGCTCTTCTGTCGCAGACTGTAGACCCAGCGCATGCGCGTGAAGTCATCAGTCAATGTCAGGACGTAGCGACCGCGGTCCTCCTCAAAACTCGACAGTGAGCGGATCCATGAGGTTGGAGTGGACGAGCTCCAAGGACAGACGGGCCCTAGAGACAGACAAAGGATAGGTGGACCGGTGCATTTTTCCTTCAGCACAGGCCAGGCAGTCGGTCTTGCACGGCGCCTCAAAGGACGCCGCATCAAGACCGAGAGCAGGCTGAGTGCGGACCAGTCTGTCAACTGCCCCCAGGTGCAAATGACAGAGACGTCGATGCAGGAGACGGTGATGCTCGGGGGACAGAGCGCGAGCAACAAAAACACGGGCAGTGGGAGACGGAGGCAAAGGGGGTGCACTCGCACAAGAGCCAGAGATGTGATATAGATCATCGACGACCGTCCCACTGAGGACGGTCTCCTCGGTGTCATGCACAAAGATGCGAGCATCGGCAGCTGTGTGCGTGACACCCAAGCCCATCTTGGTACAAGCACGGACAGACAGCAGACTGAGTTCTAGATCAGGGACAAAGAGGACGTCGAAGATGTAAACGGGACCAGCGGGCCTGGTGAACTGCATAACCCCAACACCCTGGACAGGGACCTCATGGCCAGCTGCAGTGCGAACAGAGCGAACAGGGCCAACAGGGTGCAAGATGACAAAGGCATCACGGTGACACGTCATGTAGTGGGTGGCGCCAGAGTCAACGACCCAGGTGGCGTCGGTGACACGCGTACAAGGGGCAACGTGGCACTCGGCGACGGAATAGGGTACGACGGTAGGACGCTCAGCGGCGGGCACGATAAGGCGACCAGCAGAGCGCACGTTAGAGTCGTACAGCCAAGACACATCATCAGGTCCATCAAGTGCACACAGCTGGGCGTGGGGACCACCACAGGCATCATCACGCAATGACAAAGACAGTTCACAGGCAGTCAGACCCCTCGACTTAGTCAACTCACTCGCACCTCCCTGAGATGAGCGCAAGGCGAGAAGCTGGTGCAGCTTGGCGATCGTCCTGTCGCGTTCTGGGAGCGCCTGGTCGCGGGGATCCGCGGGGGACCCTGCTGCGGCGGCGGACTCCTCTGGGACGGCTGCGGTAGTGGCGGCCGAGCGAGCGGTTGCCCCGGACGTCTGGCGCATGCGCGCCTCATGCGCCTGCTGCAGTCCACGGGTGACCTTGGCCCAGTCCAACGGGCGGCCTGTCAGACGAGTGCAGTCGGGATAGCGGTGGTCACCTCCGCAATTGAAGCACACGAGCCGGCGGCCCGTTGTGCTTCCGGATCCGCTGCTGTCACTGTTGCTGTTGCTGTTGCTGCCGCCGCCGCTGCTGCTGCGGCTAACACTGCTGGTGCTGGTGCCACTGGTAGTCCTGCCGCTGGACCCACCACCTGATGATTTGCGACCCTTCTTTCCTTGAGTTGGGGTTGCTGTAGCTGTAGACAACGAGGGAGGGGATGCCGCGACAACTGCAGCGGAAGCTGTGCTGCGGCGGGCGCGGTTTGCGACGTCCATGCCGGCGACCTCCAGAAAGTGAATGGTGGCCGAGCGTTGCAGGGTCCCGTCACTCGCCATGTCGCGAAGCAGAGTCTGGTCGAAGTTGCTGAAAACGCCCGCGTAGTCGGGATGTATGCCGTAGAGGATGATCTGAAGTGCGGAGTACTGCGCGGGGGCATCGTCTCCCAGCTCCTCATACAGCTGGATCGCCCGACGCTAGTAGTCAGCTGAATACTCCTCAGCAGTCTGGCAGAGGGAGTTCAAGTCGACGAGGCGCTGGGACGTCAGGGCCAGGGTGGCGCCCTCAAAAGGGGTAACTGCCAGTGCCCACGCCTCATGAGGATTAGCTCCTGAGCCGGTCAGCGGATCGCCAAGGAATCGACTGAAGTCCTTGTCGAAGTCTGGGGCCGACTTCATCAGACCGGAGGCGGCTCGGACGACCATCTGCGTCTGGGCGAGATCAAACGCCTGGTAGGGGGTGAAGTAGTAGGCGAGGACTCCCTCGCTCATAGCCCACATACAAAAGTGCGGCTCACAAGATTTGTAATCATTCCCAGCTCGGAAGACGGGCGGGTCCGACTCAAACCACTTGGGTGGCTTGACCGTCGGCAGAGCGACTGGCGGAATCACTGCGGGACCGGGCATGGAGGAGGCAACCCCCTTGTCCAGGCAGGCCCTCAAAGCCAGTTCCTCAAAGCTGAGAGGGTGGCGAGATGAGCTCAAGCCGGCGTCGGCGCTGAAGCTCGTACCCTGGAGGGTGGCATTGGCCTCGCGTGCTCCGCAGCGTGCCTCCAGGTGGATGAGGCGCGCACGCAGCATCTCCTCCTCACCCTCCTCGCCAGAGTCGGAGAGGGTCTCCGCAACCTCGTCTGAGTTGCCGTCGTGAGCGAGATGGTTTCTCCTTGGGTCCGAGGACGGGTGCTGCTACTGTTGTTGGAACTGCTCCTGCTGGGGAAGTAAGTCCCTGATCAGGTCCTGTAGCTCGGTGACCTGCTTTGTCAACGTGTCGCGGCTCTCAGCCTATAAGTGAGCCAGTGCGCGTACTTGGCCTGACAACGTTGTTGGGCTCGGCGGTCGCTGCTGCTGCTGCTGCAGCGGCGGCTGCTATTGTTGTGGCGGTGACTGCTCTTGTTGCTGCTGTTGCTGTAGTGGCTGCTGCTGCTGTAGTGGCTGCTGCTGCTGCTGCTGCTGCTGTTGCTACTACTGCCGCTGTGGTGATGATGGCGGTGGCCGACGTTGACCACTGACGGTGCTGCCCTCGGCAGCTGCGTCGGCAGCCGTGCTGGAGGAGGTTATCTTCGGCATGGCGATAGGTTCCCTCCCTGTTTTTCCCCTCCTCGAAACTCCTCCGTGGAACGTCTCCGCGGAACCTCCCCTCCGTGGAACCTCCCCTTCGCGGAACTCCTCCGTGGACCGCTCTCCGCGGATCCCTTCCGCGGTAGACCTCACCGCGAAAGGTTACCGCGGATTACTGTGGATTATCGCGGATTACCGTGGATTACCGCGGCTCACCGCAGATTACCGCAGATTACCGCGGGCAGGTGGCGATCGCGGTGGCGCGGAATGCGGTCAAGGTGTCGCACACGGCCACCGCGGTCACGCCAGTGTAGAACGCGGCGGGATGCCGTGAGCTGTTGGGGCTCCGCGGTGAGCACGTTCCGCACCCGCCGCGGAGCGATCGCGTTCTGGGGGCGGAAGGGTGTGACGCGGACTTGCGACCGAGGAGCAGCGATGAGCAGCGCCGTTGTTCCGGAATGGCCACGGAGGTGTTGCGGCGGAACTGCGCGGATCCGCGGAACACCGCGGATCTGCATTGGCAACGTCACCGCAAGGTGAGGAATTTGGAACGCCGAGTGCCCCCGCGACACCGGACGCGCGTTCCAACACGACCGCGCACCTCCGTTTGCCGCGGAGGCTTTGTCACCGCAGAGCACCGCGGATTGTGCGCGGAATGACCGCGGAACGACCGCGGACTTATAAAATGAATGGTTGGAGTGTTGGTGGGCCCTCCCAGGACCTCCCGCCGAGACCGTGGGCACTGCTGCTGCTGCTACTCAAGGCAACGACTGCGGTTGCTCACTGATTCTGCGCCTGCTGCGTCTCTGCTACACAGCTGTGCGAGCACTGGCTCGCGGCTTTGATACCATGAGAGACAGCTTCCTAGCACTGATGATGTTGGCATAGCAGTACAAGCCGGCCAGCTAACTCACGAGCACACACAGGTGGAGGTGAGAACAGCAAGGGGTACGCTAGGGACACAAACACAAGTGTCATAAGCTACAAACGTTGAAATGTGCAGAGAGAAATGGCAACTGAGGTCTGGGCAACCTGAATAGCGTCACGGTCCTAGTGCACACACACACACACGGTGCACAAGGGCGCTATTTTTCTAGCAGGACAAAACAGTGGCAAAAACACAGTTTTGGCCATAATTCCCTGCAGACACGTGAGAACGACGAGCCGTTTGAACCAGAACGGTTGCACTGACGAGATCTACGTCCCAATAAGCTGCACGCCTACGTGCTGTGACACAACACGAAGCTAGAAAATACGGAAGCCTTCTAGGCGTCCGTCGCCTCCGGCCGCCAGCCTTTTGCCATCGTCACCAGTCTCAAGGATCTGCACGTGAATGGACATGAGCCGAGGGGTCACCGTAAGCTGTGTACGACACACACAACATCGGCGACACAAGTGCAGGAATATACGATGACACATTGCCCTTCACCTTGATGACACCGACGGACGCGCGTACACACATGAATTGTAAGGTGTCACTCGCCTCATGTTTGCACGCAACTCATACTAGAACTAAAAGTAGAACAAAATCATAGAATTCCAAAATATTGTGACCACACTGTCCACACATGTTAGAATCATGCACATAATAACGGTGTTATAGTCATGTTTCCTCACGAGTGGGTACCGCGTGCACGGTTACTTGCTTTTCGCACTTTGTGGACAATGCGTTCACCAGTTGAAAAGAGTGGGTATTGTTGGTTGTTTGCACTCATCGTGCTCTGTTGTGTCCTCCCGGCTTGTGTACATCGGCGTGCAGATGACTGACGGCGAGACTCGACGCCAGTGGAGTGTCGTCCGGTAGAGCCAACGCACGCTAAGGTCGTCTCGCGGTTCGTTGGAGCCTCCTCTCTCCAGCGACGTGTTCAGCTCCATCGGCAGGCCTCCCCGGCGGTCGCTGCCGGCAGTCACTGCCGCTGCAGTCGCTGTCTGCATGCGTCCAGCACGTACTGTCGTGTCTGTGTCGTTGTGCACTGCATAGGGTCCCAGTTGCGTGCTGCATGACCCTGTTTGGCGGTATAAACCGTCGTTGGCACTATCTGGGTTTAGGCTGCCATAACTCCTCGCTACTATTTTTCTAGCAGATTCTGACCGCACGGTTGCGTTCGCAGCGTTGGTAATATGGTATGGTCCAGTTTTCAGGCAAAACGGACGACGCCCGGGTTTTGGGCTGTTGGCTGCCTGGCAGGCCTCACCGAGAAAACCTGCCAGCCTGAACTGAGCTATTTTCTGATTGGCTGATGGACTGAGTAACAAGCTCTACAGAGCTGGGGGGGGGCTAGATCTTGGAGGGGTCCCCCATTGCTGTTCATTCTTAATTCTTAATCAGTCATTGTCAGTTTTCAGCTGCTTTCTGGCGCTAACTCTGGCGCGCGCGTTTCTGAGTAACAAAACCCAGAGCTTCCAGACTTAGACTCTAGAGCAGCGGACTGAGGGGGCAACTGAGTGAAGCAACGAGCGTGGAAGCCCGCACGCTGCATCAACAACGCTGCTGCCTCAACATGCTGCATAGTTTCCAGCTTGGTATCAGAGCCAGAGCGTAGCAACAGCAGCACAAGACCGACGAACAGGTACCAGACAATGCCGGCGGACCTTCCATACGCGCCAGTGCAGGGGAAATGCTGCCGGATTTTTTCCGACAGCATTGACCGTCCTGGTCGCGGCGTCAGAAATTTTCCCACAGCCACTGGGCCAGGGGAAATGCTGCCGAAATTTTTTTGGCAGCACTCACCCCCACGCGTGACGCGAGGAGGTGAGCGGCAGGCGACGTCTGACGTCTGTGGGCGACGACGCATGCGGCAACGTCACCCAGGTGCAGTGACTGGCACCACCTGCAGCAGCAGGCAGCATCAGCAGCTCGCAGCAGTAGCAGCAACAGCAGCTCGCAGCAGCAGCAGCCCGCAGCAACAACAGCTCGCAGCAGCAACAGCTCGCAGCAGCAGCAGCCCGCAGCAGCAGCAGCTCGCAGCAGCAGCAGCAGCAGCTCGCAGCAGCAGCAGCAGCAGCAGCCCGCAGCAGCAGCAACTTGCAATAGCAACAGCAACGGGCAGCAGCAGCAGCGACGTGCAGCAGCAGCAGGCAGCAGCAGCAACAAGCAGCAGCTGCCAGCCGCGGCTGCTGCTGCCCGCTGCTCGCAGCGAGCGAGCAGCGAGCAGCAGCCCGCTGCTGCCAGCGAGCAGCAGCTCGCCGCTGCGCAGCGAGCAGCAGCCCGCTGCTCGCAGCAGACAGCGGGCTGCTGCCCGCTGTGTCACGAGCCAAAGAAGAAAACAAAAAAAAAACGAAAGACAAAGGGAAAAAAAGGGACTACGAAGCCCCTCTGCTGCAGCTGCAGCAAGCAGCTGCTGCAGCACGCAGCAGCTGCAGCAGTAGTACACAGCTGCAGAAGCGAGCTACAGCAGCTCGCTGCTGCAGCAGTAACAGCCACAGCAGCTGCTGCAGCTTGCAGCACGCGCAGCACCAGCTGCAGCAACAGCAGCAGCAGCAGCAGCAGCAGCAACAGCAGCAGCATCTGCAGCAGCAGCAGCAGTAGCAGCAATAGCAGCAGCAGCAACATCAGCTGCAACTGCAACAGCAGCAGCAGCAGCAGCTCTAGCAGCAGGAGCAGCAGCAGCAACAACAACAACAGCAGCTGCAGCAGCATCAGCATCAACAACATCAGCGGCGGCCCCAACATTCACCACTGCTGACGTCACTGCTGACGTCAGCACCCCTCTGCTGACGTCACTGCTGACATCAACAAAAAAAAACAGAAACAAAACAAAGGGACACCAAGGCATGGCGGATAGTCCAGGCAAGGGGGGGTCCTCCTCTGATGGGGGGACCCCCGCCCCTCCTTTCTTGCAACGGTTGCTGCAGCATCAGCAGCAGCAGCAACACCCGCCGCAGGACTTGCAGCAACCGCCGTCGCATCTGTAGCAGCAGCCGCCGCCTCTACAGCAGCAACCGCCACCTCCGTTGCAGCAGCAGCCGCCGCCTCTACAGCAGCAGCTGCCACCGCCGCTACAACAGCAGCCGCCGCCGCTGCAGCAGCAGCCGCCGCCTCTACAGCAGCAGCCGCCA
>SZWC01014152.1:61819-76214 GCA_023375785.1 Penium margaritaceum | reverse complement strand
GCGTCTCCCTAGCCTGATCCTTGCTGTTTCTTGCACCTGCCTGCTTGCTAGTGCATCAGCTGACTGGACAGTGTCGCCACGTCAGCAGCAGCAAGGCTAGGAAGCTTCCTAGCAGTTTCTCAGTTTGAGTTTGCGGATGGGACAGAAGTTTTTTTAATGGAACTTGGGCCAGAAATTTAATTGGAAGTGGGTTCGTAATTGGGGTTGGAAGTTGGAAACGAAGTTGAGTTTGACATTTGGCTGAAAGAAAAATTGGAAACTGGGATGAATGTTCCATTGAACGTTTTTCTTGAAGTTCAACCAGAAAATTGGCTCGAATCTGTGCTGAAATCTGGATGGACTGGAAATCGGCGTGGAAGCTGGTTGAAGATTTGGGCTTAAATCTGCGCTGGATGCTGGGATGGAGTTTGGGATGGAAGTTGAATAGGAATTAGGGATGGATTTTGGGATGAAATTTTAGTTGGAAAGTAAGCTGGAATTTGGTTTGGAAGTTGGGCCAGGACCTGTGCTGGGATTTGGTCTGAAACTGGGGTTGGATTTTGGGTTGAAGGTTGAATCGTAGGCATTAACTAACAAACCATGAATTTATTCATGGTTTGTTAGTTAATTTTGAATCTTGCATTTGAAATTAGGTTAAATTCTGGACTCGAATCTGGTTTAAAACCTGTCTTGGAAGCAAGGCAAAATTATGGTTTCAATGTAGAGTGCTCAGTTAGGAGTTGTTTTGCATCTTGCATAGAAAAATTGGCTGTAATTTGTATTGGAAACTGGGTACGTAACTAGGCTAGAAGCGTTTTTTCCAATAAAAATGTAATTGTTTTGGCTGGTGGTGGGGTTCTAACCAGCTTTCCATCCTAACGACACTGCAGGCCCCCATGGCAGTAGCCAAATTGGACCTCTAGCCCTGGCCGGCCTGACCCAAGAGTGGCCTAGACAAAGTTGCCACATCTGGGACATGAACTCTGGATTCATATGTCAGAGCCACGCAATCATACCATTGGGATGGGCAAAATCAGCAGTTGAGTTGGAATCTGGATAAGGAGTTTGTTTGGAAGTCAATATGGACAATGGGCCGGAATGTGGTTGGAGACTGAAGAGGAAGTTAGGTTGAAGTTGGGTCCAAAACCGGGTTGGATGTTGGGGTGGAAGCGTACTATAAATAAAGTCAGAGGAAGGGCTGAATTGTGGGTTAAAATGTAGACTGAAGATTTTGTTCGAAATTGGGTTGGAGGTTGGATTGGAATGTGAGTTGGAAGGTGGGCTGGAGGTTGGGTTGGAATTTGGGTTTACAATGAGGTTGTAAACTGTGTTAGCAGCTAGGGCTAAAATTTGAGTTCTACCTGGGGCCAAAGATTTGGTAGGCAGTTGGGCTGGTAGTTAGGTTTGAATTTGGGCTGATGTTTGGGTTAAAATACGGGTTGCAATCGATTGAAAAAGTTGGCTGGAAGTTGTTCCACAAACTGCATTGGAATAGGGATGTACAATCCGAGTAAAGCGGATGTAGGGATCATGTAGAATTTAAGTAAATCCTGAGTTAGAAAACAAAAAAGCCAAAGTCTGTCCAAAGTCGAACCCAGGTAGAGCTGAAGAAGATCTTACGTAGAGCCGGTTCACAGCCTGAATAAATTCCAACTAAATCCTGAATGAAGCCCAAGTGGATGCCATGTACAGCTGAAGTAGAGCCCAATTCAATTCCAGGTTGAGATCTGGAACGCAATCAGGACCCAACCACAGAGAACGTTGAGCCCGATTACAGTCCAAGTGTAGCCCAAATAGGGCGCAGGTAAATGCCCACCAAGGCACAAAAATATTCGGCGTAGAGCCCAAATAAAATCCTATGCAGAGCTCACGTAGAGCTCAAGTAGATCCCAAGTAGATTCCAGCTGGAGCCAGACTAGATTCCATCTAAAGCCCAACTAGATCCGAAGTACATTGCATGCCGGGAACAGTGTTGTCCAGGTGGAGCCCAAGTGCAGACCAAGTAGACTACAATCAGATTTCAAATGCGGCCAAACCAGAGATCAAGTGGAGCCCAGTATGAGCTTAGGGATGCCCCAAGTAGAGCCAACTTAGATCTTAGATAGTGCCAAGAAAGAGCCAATTTATAGAAAAGGTAGAGCCCAAATAGAGACCAAATAGATCCCAAGAGGAGCTTAAGCAGAGCACAAGTGAAGCTCCAGTAGAGCCCAAGTAGACCTCAAGTAGAATCCACCTGCATTCCAACTAGAGCCCGAATGTAGCATACGTGGAGCCCATCTGGAGCCTAACGACATTTGAAGGAAATTCCAATTTGAATACCAAAGTGGAGTCCAACGAGATTCTAAAAGCAGCCTAAACAGAGCTCAACTAGAGCCCAAGTACATTCCAGCCCAACTAGCGCCGAAGGAGAACCCGAGCATAGCCAAGTTAGAGTGAGAATAAAGCCTAAGTAAGGCTGGTATCGTGTCCAACTGGATCCCATGAAGAGCCCAAGTAGAGTTTACTTAGAGCCCATGACGAGCCCATGTGCATCCCAAGCATAGTCCAAGTTGAGCCTAAGGAATTCCAAACGAGACCGACAGAATGGGTGTATCGGTTGCGGTTCCCGAGCGGCGCAGCTTCAATCCGATCAGCGATCGATAGGACGCTGCACGAGCGAGTGTCAGTATCGCCGATGTGATCGGCTAACTTTCTGCCAAGTTGTTTTGATCGGTCGTACGTTGAACTCTAGAGTTTTTGTCGCAAGCATCAGATTACAATAAACTTCTGTCACAAACTGCCGAACACCCCCAAACTTGTCAAAGTATTATGTGACTTTTGTTCTGAAAATAAAATGCAAGGCAAAATTGTTGTCGAAGTAGTAAAAGCAGCTGAAAATGAATTTCGAGTTTCTTTTGCGACCACAAAACCACGCGCTCGATTAAAGAGACTCCTGGTCATATTTTCAGTAAAGACCCCACAGTTGAGGGCCTGAATCGATGGGATACACGGTAACATCCCAACCGATCAGGCTCAACTTTGTGGGTGCATTTGAATTCGCAAACTCAACTGTGGGCGCTATGAAACCCTCCCCCAATCTACCTGCTTCTATGAGACATCCCAACTGTAAACAGAGTGGAAGGTGCGGATTACAAGCCCTTGGCGATGTGCCGACATGCCGACGTGGTCACAAAGGAATGTTTCGTCGGCACGTAAAAAGCCGTGGACAAGCAGAGGAACGGCACATCCAACGGCAAGCTGACGAGTCTTGGACGTGGTCGCAAATATCAGTAGCTTCGCCAGCACAGCATGCACGCACTTGGCAAGGACAGCAGCGCTACAAAGCCCTGGACGAAAGTTTCGACAAAACATGAAAGCTAGCGAAAAACGTGCGGGTTGCAGTTTTTGCTTTTTTGAAATGACGATCTGTCGATAGCAATCGCCATCGGTTCGTGCGGACCGAGGAGGTAGATATCGTGGCGAGCCGCGATCGAGCCCACACTCGGTTCGTCGCGACCCGCCACGATGACTATCGGTGTCGATTACTCGTGAGACACTCGTTTGGAATTCCTTAGTTGAGCCCACGTAGACCCCAATAAGAGCTTAAGTTGAGCCAAGGTAGATCCAGACTAGAGCCCAAGGAGAACCAAAGCGAAGCCCACATAGAGACCACGTACATCCCAGCTCGAGCCCAAGAAGATCCCAAGTGGAGCCCTCGCACACACCAAATAGAACTCGAGTTGAACCCAAGTAAAGCTCCAAAAATGCTCCAACTCAGCTGAAGTAGCTTGAATGAATCCCAAGTTGAGCTCAAGTAGTTTCTAAATGGAGCCCAAGTAGAGCCCCAGTGGAGCCTACAGAGAGGCCACATAGGGCCCATGTACAGCCCGATTAGAGTCCAACTTAACCACAATCAGAGCAACGCTAGAGGTAAATTAGAGCGAAAGTGGAGCCTACCTAGAGCCACTTCAAGACCCCTTGGACATGGAGGGGCCCTGGCTGGGCTTGCATCGGATGCTTAGCAGCAGGGTTTAGAGATTTTTGGGGCAGATTCCGGGGTTCCAATGTACACGTAGGTCAGGGCGTACATATGGTTGCATTGTTTTGACATTGTTTTGCACTAATTTCTGGCCACTTGGTCGTGGAGCGACTGTAGGTGGGTGTGCGTCGCATGCTGTGGAGCATGCTGAAGAAAAACTCTTGGAGCAGGTTCTTTTTAAATGTCCATGTAGGGTGAGAACGTGCTTTTGGTGGATGTTTTTCCAAATTTCGAGTCAGGCCACTTTTCAATACCTTGGTTTTCGAGAGGCCCCAGATGGGCATATGTGCCAAGACTGAGAGCAGGGTACAGAGTAATTCTTCGCCAGACTTGGGTTTCTGACGTCCACATGAATTGAGAGACATGCACACGGTCAATGAACCCTTGTTTATTGTGGAACAACGTTCGTTCCCTTTGCCACGGGGAAGCTCCGGGTGGGAGTTTGTTGAATGCTAAAGAGGAGTAAATAGACAAATGCAAGGTGGGACGTGGGTTTCCAAGGTCCATGCACGTTAAGCGACGCATAGCGTTTTCACTTTGATGAGAACTACTATCATTATTCTAAGCCAGGCATGGTGTCAGCCTTTCAGTCATAGGGATGCTCCAGGTCGTATGCTCGAAATCATGGTTTGTCTAGGCTTTGCTGGGGATGCGCATTTCCCAGGTTCGTGTAGCTGGATGACGTGCATATGAATGTTCTTTGGAGTTTGAGTGAGACAGATTTGCATCCCTTTGGTCTTGGAGAGACCGAGGGAGGTGCATGGTAAACTTGCATAATTTTCACAAGAGACCGCAAGACATTCTGGAATGGGGCTAGATCTTCTGCGGTCCATGTAGGGTGAGGTCGTGCGTATCACAGAGTTTTTTTCCTGATTGTGAGTCGGACTATGATTGGCATCACCGACTTTTAGAGGCTTGGAACGTTCGTTGGGGCAGCGTTTTTTGTATGCTGGAGTGGAGTCTGTATGGGGTTTTGTGGTGGGGCATCCACTCTCAAGGTCCAGGTAGGTGGGGATATGTGTATGGCAGATTTTTCCCAGCTTTTGTTTGACGAGTTTTTTTGGGCCCCTAGGTGACGGAGAGACCCCAGTTGAGCGTACAGATGCTTTCTGTGAAGACCGAAAAAGATTGATGGTCAGCTACGGCTCACAACGGCTTGGGATTCTTCGGAATGGCCTGTAATTACTTGTGGTGTCTTGCGATTTATCGCAATTGCTTGCAGTGCCTCGTGATGACGTACGGTGCGTTGCGTGGCCCAGGATGGTTCAGGATGACCTGGAATGGCTTGGGATAGTTCGCGTTTGTCCGCGACGGCTTCGGATGGATTTGACTGCGCACCATGAATGGTAATCACTAAGATGGCTCATGAAGCCTCACACAAGTTTGGTTTTGCAAGAACTGTTTTAGGGCATGCAGGCCATGCTAGACGAAACATGAGCTCTTGCGGTGAGTGGACGAACTGCAGCCCCACGAATTGGCAATGTCTGGAACGCATATGTTTAGAAGCAAGAGAGAAAGTACAGTGAGCCCACGAAGGACTTGTGTACTGGGGACTGGTGGCTAGCCCACCAGGCTTAATCATCCACGATCTCATGCGCATCTTGCAATTTTTCATGCTTGTGAATCGGTCTATGAGTGGCGGCCTCGAGTGTTCAGAGGTTTTGGACATTTGTCACTGCACCGTTATTGTATTCTGGAGGATTGACTCGTTGTCGGCCATAACTGAGAAATGTGAGGGAACGTCCATATCGTCAGACATTTGCAGCATTCGCATGTCCTTCCAAGTGCTAATATTGGATGCCAGGCGCGATGTGATTGTTCGCAGCATTGTTCATACTTGCAAGTCGAAGCAGCTTCCCCCTCTACTAATCAGCCGCAAGAGAAGATCAAGCACAATCAAGTATTGCTCAACAATCTCTCATTCTAGCCAATGCAGCAGCTACTTTCCTTTGTTCAACATGTAACAACATACCAATGGTTCACAAGATAGACATTCTCGGAGAGACTGAAAGGGCGCAAGAGTAGTGGCACATAGTTACCTCTGCAAGTTTTTTTTGGACCATCTATTTCAACATTTAATTTACAGATGTTTTTGGTTATAGGCTGGAACTACTAAAAGTAGTTACCGATAGATCTAAATGTCTCAAAGGAGTGTTGGGCGTGGAGAAGCACATGACAGCAGTAGTAGCGGAAGAGGACGATAGAGAAGGAGGGAGGTGGTGTTCGGAACAAGAAAGGAGAGGGAGGGAGGGGGAGGGTGAGAGGAGCTGTGGAGGGTGGGCTGGAGAGGACAGGAGAGAGACAGGGACAGAAAGAAAGTGGGAAGAAGAAAGAAGAATAGGCAAAAAGAATAGAACCTTCTACCTTCATCTGATTCAAGTGCACAGCAGAGACAACACCCCCGTAGGACACGAGGTCAAAGCAGGAGTGCTTGTCCTCCTCAGGAGTGCAAGGGTAGGGCTGGCTCACAACGCTGAAAGCAGGAAGCAGGAAGGAGGCAGACGAGTAAGACTGAAAGCTAAGCGTGTGAGGCCGATGTGGCCGATATGAGATAAATTCTGTACAGAATGTCGAAGGAGAAAATGCAACTACTGGTCGTCATCATTGATGAACTACTGGTCGTCATCATTGATGAACTTGCCGGTGCCGGGGTTGATGGCGGCGATGAAGAAGAAGATGATGGAGAAGATGACGAGCGGCTCAATCTCAAACACAGGCACACCGGTCTCAATGTTCAACTGAGCAAGCGCACCCTTCCCTGTGATGACCTCGCCGATGATGCTCGCCACAAACCCTAGCTGCGCCAACCGCCCCACAAACAACTCGTTGGCCTTGGTGAAGCCGAACAGAGGACCTGCGGTGTGGCACACATCGGCACGTAGCGTGAGAGCGGAGGATTAGAGTCCATGTGAAGATGTGGTGGTGCAAAGAGTGGGGGGAAGGAGTGGGGGGAGGGGTGCTGACCGTTGACATTGTTTTGCAAACGGACCAGCTCTGCATTTGCTTCGATGGAGCAGATGCGACTGCCACGTGCATGGAGTATGGTTTCAGCTTCTGGTGTGTTGAATGTGTCAGTCACTGTGTGCTGCCGATCTAGAGCGATGTGTTGCGTAGCGCTGGCTTGCACCTGGTGTCTTTCATTTGCGACTGCAAGGTGGATACTACATGCGTACTTTGTGAGTAGTGTATGTGGTCCGACCTTAGATTGCTGGAGTCCAAACAAAGCTTCCCGTTTCTCGTTGGTCGGAATTCAAGGGAGTTCACAATACTTCAGATTTTGAGGAACGCACCGCTCTTGTTGAGGCCGAACGCCTCGCGGATGGAGCCGGGCGCCTTGGTGGGGAAGGGCGGCTCGTCGTCGTCCACGAACTTGCCGCGGTCGCCCAGGCCGCCGATGGCGCCGAGCAGAGTGAATGCGATGAAGAAGAGCAGCAGCGGCTCCGCCTCGTAGATGGGGATGCCCGTCTCCAGATTCAACTGCGACAGAATACCTTGCCCCGTCACCGCCTCACCCAGAAGCGACGCGGCGAAGCCCAGCATGGCCATTCGGCCGACGAACAGTTCATTCTCCTTTGTGAATCCGAACCCGCCCGATGTGCCGAAGATGCCGTCCTCTACCTTAGACCGTTTTGTCGCTTTTGCAGACTGCTTCACCGCGCCCTTGCTGCTGGATGAAAAAACCGCCTTGGTCGTAGTCCTGCTCAGTCGTAGGGGTGTGGGTGCGACGGATCGCGATGATTGGGACAGCGGTGCTCCGCGGAGAGAGCTGGCGAGGCTGGCAGTGGCCGTGCAGGAGAGAAGCGCCTGCGCCATTGTGTGCAGTTGATACTGCTGGGCGGAGTAGGAGGAGTACTTAATGCGGAAGAACAGGATTAGGCCGAGAATTTCCGAACAATTTACCTCTGCTTCTCAAGCCGGTGCTGCTTTTAAGGCGGCTGTGCTCAGCGCGCTCCGGCTCACTGCTGTTGGAGGCTGGCACAGCCGCGATTCGTTCCGGTGGCCAGCATGTTCGGGCGGCGCGAGCCCAAGAGCGCTGGAAGGCAACGGAGAATGGCACCTCCTTCTCTTCCTCCTTCAGTCAAGGGACGTTGCGACAGCTGCGCCATGGCGCAGCTTCTCGACCGTCGGAAGCAGCGCAGGCGCCGAGGTGAAGCCGATAGGGCGGAAATACGCGTCGGACGGCTTGCAGTGATTCGAAGCCAAAAAGTGCGACTGGGTGCGTCGAAGGCTGCCACGTGTGCGTATCTTGGCGACCTTTCCAACCGACGTTCGTAGTACGCAGACTCTTCCTTGGTGTCCAAAGACGCAGCGAGCATGGCCGTCTGCTCTCCCTCCTGCCCTGGAAAGCGCTTTCTGCCGCCGTTGCTCGCGCGCGTGCCCAACCACCTCACCTGCTCGCACGGAAAGGTCGTTGCAACCAATCGCCACGGCGGCGCATTGGTCCGCACACGTGCGGACTGGCAGGGCCCAACGGGTGGACGAGTCCGGATGCCTCCTCGCACGCCGGACTACTGTCGGGGGTAAAAAAGCAGGAAGAACTTTCCATTCACGCCCATCCATCCAGCCTAGCCCGACAATCTCGAAACAAAATCACCTCGCAGGAAGTTATCTCAATGTCCCGTTTTCTGGGCCAGAATTACAAGTTGCCCATATCCTCTATGGACCGTTCCTGCATTGCCGCCACTTTGACGATTATTCCGAGTTAACCCCATTACCAAAAGCTATTACAATATTAACCCTATTTTTTGTGGTCCGGAGATTATTTCCAGAACGACCAGTAATAAAGAAACATTATTGATGTCTTTTCCCCACTTTACAAAGTGAGGGCAGAGTAAAAATGATATTCTTATTCCACATAAGTTAAAATCACTTTCACCGAAACCATCCCGTACACCACTCCTCACACTATTTCCCCAATTTCCGCCTTCTCGACTTGGCCGACGTCGTCACCACTTTGTTGGCTTGTTACATGTTGCACGTTGAATGAAGTTCATATCTGTGCAAAGTACTTGTAGTACGTGGGCTGAAATGCTGGCAACATGGTTCTATTAACTTTCCTCCCAGGTCGATCGTCGACGTTATTCCACGGAAGCATAATATGAATTTGAAAGAAATTGGACCACATGAAACTCAGTGAATACCTTACTGATCTTGATATTCGATTAAAATTATTTTTTGGTCAATTTTTTCCGACAAATTTGTTTTTCATCAAATTTCATAAGTACACCCTAAATAATTCTTTTGACCACCTGGGTATAAACCTTTCATCGAATGAAGAAAAATATGAAAAAAAGCTTCGGATGCAATGTTGAGGCCCGCGGAAGTCGTTGCGATATGACTCGGAACTGTGCTTCCGCGCCAGATCTGTCAGTCTGACGCGGTCTGCCGTGTCAGGCAAGCCGCGTCAGACCGACTCAGCATGATACACACCTCGTCGGAGGTGTTCCAGACTGCTCGTCGACAAATTTAAGGATCCGTGGGTTTCTTTCAACGAATTTCAAAGTATCACCTAATGAACTCCTTTGTCAAAATCCATGCCCGAAAATAAAGATTCCCTAAATTGAGGATTCGAAAAAATCGAAAATCAAGATCACTAGGGTATGGTCTAAGTACTCAACGACCACGATGGCGGAGTCTTGTGACCAATTCGCGAACGCCTACGGACGTTCATGGTAGCGTAGTCTCCCTCCCCATCCCCCCCCAACCATACTCGCAGTCCTCCGGATGCACAAGTCCAGTTGCGACCGCTACCCGGAGTTTGGGATTCCTTGTGTCCACGCCTGTGTAGTGTTGCTCGAGAACAAAGTCACACCCAACGGATACACCGTCATGGCGTAGAGCATCACTTTGTAGAATTAGTGTTACCACCACCCCATTTTAGGAGTCTACATGAAGGCGTTGAAGCCTACGTCGCTAGAACTCGACAAGGACGGTGTGCCTCTTGGACCAGAGTGGCAGTCACTAGGATACCATAAAGTGGGGACACCGCAAGGTAAGCGGAAGCGGTGAGGTGACCCCCTGAACGCAAACCACATCTCCCGTCGGTGTAGCTGTAAAGGACACCTGAAACGTCGTTGCACAAATCCTCCCTCCGCAAGACCATTGCAGTTGGCTAGAGCTCGCGTTGTTAAAGTGCATGCATAGTAGGTTGCAATTGCCACACAAAACATTGGGGCGCACATCTTGGCTGGATGGGATGTGGAAGCAGCTGGGGCCTCAACACCTGTCTATGCTAGCACAACCGTTGGAACTGCATTCCCCACAGAAACTCTTGTTATGACATGTGAACCAAACCCGTGGGCGAAGAGCTGACACATGACCATGATATTGTAGGGGAGGGACAGGTGGAAGAGGATTACGAAGAGGAGGGTGTCAGATGCGGTCCTGGTGACTAGGCGAGCTCCAGTGGATGTTTGCACTAGTGAGTTAGCTAACTCCGAGACGTCTCACAAAGACTACCACTCGGACGATGAGACTAGAGAATAAGGTATGAGGTAGAGGATGCAGCAATTCGACATCAGTATGCCATGGTTTGTGAACCCATGACGGGCCTCCCAGAGGTTATTTGCTGCTTGACAACAATGCAGTATGAAGGTAACGCAATGCTCACTTCGGAAAGTGTTCTTCATTTTGGTCCTTGCGTGTTAAGGTTAGGCATCATTCTTCACCATTGTACATTGTCATTGTTGTATGTCCTCGATGTTGCTTCAGCTTAGGCATGATTCCCTACTTTGTATTTACAACATGTTCCATTGTGTGTGTTTCATCATTGTTTGCAGGTACACACATCTTTCTTTCTCGTGCGTGTGCAAGTTCCAACAATCACAAGCAAAGGAAGAAGGCGGCCTGGTATTTCTGTGAGGGGGAGATATAGGTAAGGCTGCACACGGATCCTATCCGCGGAGCTTGGGGAGGATCCGGATTCGTGGGACGGACCCTTCACCTAGATCTGGATCCAGGGTTCCGGATCCTGGATCCGGATCAGTGGATCCTGCTCCTGTATCCAAAAATCCTTGCCTTGGAGATGTGATTGGTGAATCTGGCTGAAGTTGTGGATAAAAAAGAGAGTGGGGTCAACATCAACTCTGTCGGCCTCGCACATCTTTTGTGCGCATGCAGGAGCCCTCTTTCCGTGCTATAGTCAGTGACCACCGAACATTGCACATAGCTGATGTGGCATGCACTTTTGCCACATCCGCTTAGCACCACTACGATCTACTTGTCCATTCACTCATTCAAATTTTAAACAAATGAACACTTCTTTGACTGTTCAAACGTCAAATAAACGTCGCGAGACCAGACATCTATCAGCATCTGTCGGTCACTAACTTGATGTTCTGGAACAAGAATAGCTCCAATTGGTGCTTTTCTATTGCACAACAGTGGCTCGGCACCCGACATCAACAAACCTGAGGCCCGACACCAGGATAGCAGTATTGCCTAACCAAAGGACAAGATAGCCATTCGTCGTACGACAAACTTAAGCAGTTCATTTGACATGGCGACTTCGTCTTGCTCAAAAGCGGGGCGCACATCTTGATCGTTTGAATTCAAACACGCAACACACATGCTAATTGGAAGACATGACCGTGATCTCTCGCATAGTTTTTTCAACCCCCTATCCCCCATAAAAGGATCCGGATCCAGATCCAGGGATATAGACTGGATCCAAGATCCTGGATCCGGATCTGGATCCGGATTTTTTGGTAGTTCCCACGGATCCTAGGATTTGTGTGCAGCCTTAGATATAAGTTTCAACAACTCAGAGCGCAGGGGGCAGAATATGGTCAGATAACAAGTGTCCAGATGATGGCATCAGCTGGACACCTTTATGGTTTGTGTTGATGGCTTGATGCCATGCAAGGTTGCCATGCGTGCACTACGACGATGAGAAGTATGGACTTGTTCCTCCCAATCAACAAGAACATTCTGTGCATCTATGGTGTCACTTCTCCATGACCACCCCAATTCGCAACAAACTAAAGCAAGTATCCCATAACATGAAAAAGCCTTAGGGCCAGGCTTCCGAATCTCGTCGGGAGCATGGCGAGCGATGATGCTGCAGATCTCAGCGGCAGGTG
The DNA here is from genome assembly GCA_023375785.1 of Penium margaritaceum. Lineage (NCBI taxonomy): Eukaryota > Viridiplantae > Streptophyta > Zygnematophyceae > Desmidiales > Peniaceae > Penium > Penium margaritaceum. The sequence goes on along the minus strand of SZWC01014152.1, from coordinate 64,136 downwards.
ATCTTCCTCTCCAGTGCTTGACTGGCATTGCAAGCATCCGTCGGGGTACCGTACTCCCGCCTAAATTCGCAAGGAAAATAATTCAAACCATTTCCGGACCCGGTAATTTACCCCTTGTATCTTGTTCTGTAACGGTTGGAAATTAGGTTTATTTTGTATTCGAAAAAAGGTGGACAAAAAAAACCGCCGCTGGTATGTTCAGGATCTCTATGAGATTCCGCTCGGCCACCCGGGAATACTCCCGCGAGCGTGAAACACGCTTGGACGTCGATGATGTCTAAGCGTTTGGACTCGTTGATCTGCTCACTCGAGGTCGAGCGAGCAAAGTCGCTCTCTCGACCGGCCCCGACTGCTTCACTTAATGTCAAATCGCATTTGTGGAGATGACACGGCTGGTCCACTTCGAATTTTCGTTGGCGTATACTTGCTGCCCCCTATTCCACAACGGCACAAAATTAGACCCCAGTTGTTCGAAATAGACTTAAAAAAAACACCTTCGTGAAAACACCCGCGAATGTAGGCGGGAGTACGGTATGCTTCATCTCAACGAAGATTTCTACACAGTCTGCCAACCGCGCTCGCTTTCGGTCCTACCTGTGTTTGCACTTTCGGCTGCTGTTAGGCGCCGATGGACTTGCATTGGAAGTTGCAATGACCACCTCCTCGTACTATTTTTCCAAGCCAGCCGGGAACAGTGGATGGTACCAAACAATCGAACACATAGTAGCCATTAGAATTCTGGAGTGAACGGTGTACACGTTGTGTAGGCGCTGTTGTGTGCTTTGCGTGTTTTGTAAATAGTGTTGAAGTGCCTCAAACCAAACCAGTCTGCGTACTTCTACCTCTTCCGGTATACAATGGAAGAAAAAGGCTTGATTTTGTCCATCGTCTCCGACGACAGGACGATTGCAAGACACTCTGTACCCATGCTGTCATCCAAAGCCTGGTCATTTTAGGATGACACATTGTTGGTCATGTCCTTGCTACTGCTACTACTGCTGTTGTCTACTGCTTGACTTGTCCTCGTCGATGACTGGAGCTCCCGTGCTAGCACGTGTTCGCATTGGTTTACGAGGGCTCGTGACATGACTGAAACCTGTTCAGGGTTGATGGGAACAACCTTCCCCTTTTTCCGCAGCCGTTGGTGGCTTGTGTGGCAACGGTATCTCATGACATGGCTCAGCTTCTGCCTTGTGCTGTCTTGACTTCCCTCAACCGGTGGGGATAACGTCGCCATGCAAGTTGCGATCCGGGAGAGAAGAGTACACCAGCGGGGTGGATGATGGAAGTTTTGCGGACAAGTCCCCATGTGTTGCTTCCGGTTGGTTTGCCTATGTGGAGTACACTCGAGACGCACTCATGCAAGAGGGTGCGGAGTCACTTGCGGAAAGTGTGATTGGCTTCGTGAGACATCTAACCAGCGGCCAGCGGGGAGCGGCTGGGAACGTGGCAGGATTGTATTTTTCTAAAACGCTTTGCAAAGCGTTTAGAAAAATACAATGGGAGCGGCTGGGATCGGAAGAGGTTATTGCTCGTGCATCTGTCAAACATTCACACAACTTTAGTGGCAGACCATGAATATGATCGTAGTCATTGATGAGAATAATTCTACAAGTTCCATAGTTTTCATTTTATCTCTTAAGTTGGATGTCATATCTCGTCATACGCGTAAAAAAAAGAAAACCCAAGATACTCTTTGGAGAAAAGAATCGGGTAGATATCCAAGGTCAATTTAGACATGAATTTATTGACAGGACACAGATTTGTCACATCTCACCATTTATGTCTCAAACCTTGGGCTGTTTTTTTTTTAGAACAAGGTTACGACATTGTTTTGTGGTGAGACTGGGGACATTTGATACATTAATTTGATACATCAAGCTTGTTTTTCAATGGATACGATTCGATTGATACATACCCTTGTCCACCATGTCAAAGACTAATATGGGTTCATACGGTAGCCCAAAGATAGCCAGGTCGTGCATTTACAAAGGCAGAAATGGTGTTTCAATTGCATGAAGACGCGGCATTGACTCAACAAGTGTGCAATTAAATTCCAGCATTGTTTGGGAGTAGGTGCTGCACAGGAGAGCAAGAAGTTGTGACAAGAAGTCCTGCTTGTGGAAACAAGTTATTGCTGAAGTATCTGTGGGAAGTTAGATTTGGACGTCTGCAAAGGTAAGAGAGTAAACGTGCTGGCAGGCGCAAGAAAACAATAATACAGGAGGATATAGGAGGTACAGGAAGAGGATGCATAAGATAGAAAAGGAAGAGGAAGAGGAAGAATGCTGTGGGATGAGGGAAAGAGTGTTAGGAG
>SZWC01014152.1:48672-61262 GCA_023375785.1 Penium margaritaceum | reverse complement strand
GGGGGGGGGGGGGGGGGGGAGGAGGAATGTTATACGGTTAAGTTTATTATACGGATCTGCTCCGCACTCTCTGCGCCTGAGCAGATGCAAAAGAGATGTGCATGCAGAAGGTTTCAGTTTCTGTTGTGTCGAACACTAGGATCACCAGAAGCTGAGACAGTGCGATGTGTTGCATAGCATTGGCTTTCATACAGCGCCTTTCACTTGTTACTTCAACGTACGGAAGGCATATTTTGAGGGTAGTGGTGAATGTGGCCGTGCCTTCAGTTCTCTTTGATTCTGAATTGAGCATTCAGTTTGACCGTTGGACGGTCATGATTCACGAGAATTCAGATTTTGAGGAACGCACCGCTCTTGTTGAGGCCGAACGCCTCGCGGATCGAGCCGGGTGCCTTGGTGGGGAACGGCGGCTCGTCGTCGTCCACGAACTTGCCGCGGTCGCCCAGGCCGCCGATGGCGCCGAGCAGAGTGAATGCGATGAAGAAGAGCAGCAGCGGCTCCGCCTCGTAGATGGGGATGCCCGTCTCCAGATTCAGCTGCGACAGAATACCCTGCCCCGTCACCGCCTCACCCAGCAGCGACGCAGCGAAGCCCAGCATGGCCATGCGGCCCACGAACAGTTCATTCTCCTTTGTGAATCCGAACCCGCCCGATGTGCCGAAGATGCCGTCCTCTACCTTCGACCCCTTTGTCGCTTTTGCAGACGGCTTCACCGCGCCCTTGCTGCTGGATGAAAAGACGGCCTTGGTCGTAGTCCTGCTCAGTCGTAGGGGTGTGGGTGCAACGGATCGCGATGATTGGGACAGTGGTACTCCGCGGAGAGAGCTGGCGAGGCTGGCAGTGGCCGTGCAGGAGAGAAGCGCCTGCGCCATTGTGTGCAGTTGATACTGCCTGGAGTAGGAGGAGTGTAGAAGTGCAGATGGAAAAGAGTAAGCGAGAGTATGTTGAGCAAACTACTGCATATGTGCAAGCTGGTGCTGCTTTTAAGGCGGCTGTGCTCAGCGCGCTCCGGCTCACTGCTGTTGGAGGCTGGCACAGCCGCGATTCGTTCCGGTGGCCAGCATGTTCGGGCGGCGCGAGCCCAAGAGAGCTGGAAGGCAACGGAGAATGGCACCTCCTTCTCTTCAGTCAAGGGACGTTGCGACAGCTGCGCCATGGCGCAGCTTCTCAACCGTCGAAAGCAGCGCAGGCGCCGAGGTGAAGCCGATAGGGGGGAAATGCGCGTCGGACGGCTTGCAGTGATTCAAAGCCAAAAAGTGCGACTGGGTGCGTCGAAGGCTGCCACGTGTGCGTATCTTGGCGACCTTTCCAACCGACGTTTTTAGTGCGCAGACTCTTCCTTGGTGTCCAAAGACGCAGCGAGCATGGCCGTCTGCTCTCCCTCCTGCCCTGGAAAGCGCTTTCTGCCGCCGTTGCTCGCGCGCGTGCCCAACCACCTCACCTGCTCGCACGGAAAGGTCGTTGCAACCAATCGCCACGGCGGCGCATTGGTCCGCACACATGTGCGGACTGGCAGGGCCCAACGGGTGGACGAGTCCGGATGCCTCTTCGCACGCCGGACTACTGTCAGGGGTGCAAAGTCGGACCGTGCTAGAAACGCTAGGAAAATGGAGTATTGGCGCAATATTGACAGTGTCCACAACAATATCGCCACTTTTGGCAATATGCCAAACCTGTTTCCTCCCAAAAGTTGCTGACAAAACTGTCCACCTACAAACGCGAGCACTCACAAAACGGTATTCTAATAACATGGAAACTTGCAAAAAAATAAATAAAATTAGCACACAACAGCCAAAAGTACTATATCCACCATAAATGATCATTAAGAATTGAAAGTCTGTCCAATTGTTCACTTACATTTGCTTTAGAAGATACTGTACTAGATTGTAAAACATTTCTTCCTCCAAAAATGTTTTCTACTCATTGAACATGAACCTAAAACCCGCCTTCTTCCAACATTGATCTATTTTTACTCTCTTCAAAGTGGGTGGAGGTGCAATGTAAGGGTAACTTTGAGTACGAGCTAGCAAGGATATGCTTTTGCATGCTACTTTAAAAATTATTCTAATTTCATCTCTAATATATACATATCCATCATTCAAACGGCGAGAAAACTCCATGTGACCATCACCTAAAAAATGCCTCCACTTTCCCTTTGTGTGATTTTTCCTCCAAGTATCAGAGTCACTGCCTACTAGAGTACTTGCCTAAATTTTATTGTCAACGAACCTAAATTTACTTTAAGTAATATCAGAAACTAAAAACTACATGTGTTCTAGAAAAAAATCTTAAATCAAATAAAAAGCATTAAAAAAATCTATATGCAATTTTAAGACGGGTTGTTGATATGGCCAAACCGGCTAAAAGGTGTTGTTTTTCTATGCGATTTTTTCATGATTTCTTTCATGTGCTCAAATTTGTGTGCTTGAGTCTTCACAAGGTGTGGTTTACATTCTTAATTTGTGGGGGGACACATTTGCATGATCTATTCATGGACGTACCACTCTTTCATGCTAGTTTGAAACACATGTTATAATTGAATCTTCTTCCTATTCACTCTCATCAATCTAGCCTAAGGGTAGGAACACAGTTCTATGCGACATGGATGGTGCAAACATCAGGCGTGTTCCTTGATTTTTTTCTCTTATACTTAATGCCATTCACATGGCACACTCCATATGAGCCTGCTTTGATAGATTCGGGCAAACTATAGGTTTCTTGAGAGGTAGATGTAGTGTCTATGCCTCTTATTTGTATATTATTGTGGATCATAAGAAAATCATATAAAACAATATAGTGAATTTCACAATATAGATCCTTAAAACAAATGTGTGTACTTGGATACAACCATTTACCATTGATATGATATTTATTTTTATGATTTTTACCAAGGGGTTATAGATTAAATGGCATACGTGCCCAAACCATAATCGTAAGGAGGATGTATGATTTCAAACAATGTGTTGCACAAATCTAGTTTTCCTTTGCTGGATCAATGCATCCTACACACTAATATTCCATGTAGAGGCCAAATTGCAACACCATAAGGACTAGTACAAAATTTCATTCGCAGAATATAACCCCTAATCTCCATGTGATGACACTCGTTACACCAATTTTCGTGGAAGGTGGTTTAAAGGTGTGGCTCGTGCATCATTCACATGCAATATTCATGGGGAAGAAATTGGTAAGGCTCCATAAAATCCATATAAAACATTGCAAGCACCAAGGTTGTCTCTGTCTTAGATTAAATATCAGATAAGTTTACATCATTTTCAGAGAAATCTAAAATAAATGCACCTATGGTCTACCATAAACTTCATTGTTTGTAGCAAAAAGAGTGAACCACAAGAATCTAGCTAGAATTGCATCATCTCAATTAACGCTTCCAAGGTTGGTCTAATTGATTATTTTTCAAAGTCAATATGTAATTTTAAATCTTTTTGTGTTACTTTAAAGCACATGATTCATTTAATTGGTTGGAATATCCAAATAAAATGGAAATTTAAACTTGTTTTCACTATATTACAAAAATATTTTTTCCTTGTTCAATTGAAAATACATGTAACAGTGTTCATAAGTTGTAGAAGTCTGGTTTTCTAAACACATCATATCACATCCCAAGTTTCTTACCACAACATTTCTATCAATGGTGGCTTTGTGGTGGCCTCTCGTTTTTAAGTACTTACCCCATCTCCTCATCAGCATTTTCCAATGCCTCATTAGTGGGCACATTGAATTTTTTTCTTGCTCATGAAACAGGCCTACTGATAGGCGTACCTGTGAGCTCAGGCTTGTAATCAAAATCAGCACAATATGATGCATTTTTCCATGTTTTTTAGTTTGTGACAAGTCCTTGTGACAAACATTACCATAAGGTTGGGTGATTTTGACAAAATTTATGAATTAAATTAAGAACATTTTCAAGCATCATCTACAAATCGATTACAAAAACTTCAAACATGAGTGTGGTTTAATATAGTTATGATGCATGAAGAAGCGTAAAACTTTCTCAACCTCCTCGAATGGGACACCAGAAACCTGAGTAGTTGGCTAGCAAGCCCTTGAAGTGATCACGTAGACACAAAAAAGTCTATTTGTGGAAGATGGTGAGTGTGAGGACACAAATGACCATGTAGCCTTTCAAGTAATACATATAAAAACACCAAAACATTGAATGCCCCCCTTCTTGTTTTTCTCAGAGCATTTCCACGCATGACATGAAGGTGGCAAGAAATGGATAGATACTAGTTAATATTTTTTTTAACGGCTTTGTTATCATCATAGCTATTGTTCTTTTTGTAATATTCTTCAAAATTGACAAGTAAATCCATTACTTAACCTCATTGAACTTGTCTAGGGTTGTCTTCAATGGTGTACCATGTTTCCTTATCAACTAGGATAATAGTGGAGAGAGGTACACGTTTGTGACACACTTTTATCTACAAGCATTTTTTCAAGAATGTGGATAGATCTTGTTCTGGCTGGCATGATTCAACATGATGTTAGACTGGTGAATAAAAATGAAATTAAAAGGTTGGATCTGTTCATTTGTGAAAAAAAAACAACTTCATGCTTGCAAGTCTAATAAAAAACTTGAATTCAATGTAGAACATAATGTCTGTGCAATAGGTTTCATCCTTTCATTTGATCACTATGTGGGTCATCCTTCATTTTCCCTAAGATATATCTCTTCGATTTTGAACATTGTTATATTTCATGACATCTTCTGTGCCAGAAGATGCATGAGAAGATTTTTAACCATAATCAAAGTCTCTTTATTGTGTAGAAGCTATACATTAGGGAAGAAAAGATTGTGTTAAACCTATGGAAAGCCATGAGAAATCTCATGCACATTTGATAAGCGATCATAACAGGCCCAAAAGGGCAAGAATTTCATTATTAAAGGGAAAGGTATGCGTTGAAAATTTTCACTTCTAAAGGAAATTGAATACACATAAAGGGTTTGTGAGGTTGCAAACGTGTTCAAGAGGTACAAGGATGCTTGAGCAGCAATACTATTTTGAGCCTAATAAATAGGTTGCAAGACCAATTATTGTACCTAAACTCTGATATGGTGAATATTATCATTTTGTTATGAGCAAAGATATAATTTTAAAGGTCAATTAGGAGAATAGAAGTATGAAGTATGAAGGAAAAAGGAATGTTCTAGCTTTGTGACACATTTGAATATCAATTTCCACACATAGGTATCTCTAAAAGAGTGGCATGTGTATGATTAAGGGACCTGAAACCTATTCATGTTGATAAGAAATATTGAAAGAATGAGTTATGAAGGAATTTGGAGAAATTGCAATCCGACACAAAAAGTTGCATTCGCTATGTGTGGCTAGCCACTACATGTTATGAAGAGATTTTTCATACCGAGTCTACATAGAACCAATAGAGGGGAACACTATAGTTGTGTCAAATGAAATTAAACAAAAACATTAATCATAAGGATTTTGGAACCCATTTAAAGGAGTATCACAAGCTCTTAAGGAGTTCAAAGGTGTTTTTCCAATGATGTGTCATTAGAATTAGCTTTGCAACGAACCATTGAACGAGTGGAAGAACTGAAGCAAGGCTTCAGAATCTCTATCAAAGGGAATGATTACATCAGTGACCATGATCCAATTGAGAGCAACAAATCAGGCTCAATTTGCCTTATTTGCCTGATTTTCCTGATTTTATGAGAACAACAAATCAGGCATTGCCTGATTTTCTTGAACAACAAAGAGTGGTTTTTGGAATACATGGGCGGAATCTAAAAGATACTTACAAATTTTTTATGTTGTGTTAGATAAGGAGATGGATAAGAATCATGGTGAAAGGTTTTTAAAACCTTATATGATATTTCAAGGAGAGAGATTGAATGGTAAATTGTAATGAGAATTTTATCATTTCTCAATCATGTTTTTTACCCCATTATCGACGGGCGGACAAATTTCAATGGGCTTAAATGAATTAGATGTATTCTGTGTTAGAATCCATGTATAACCAATGGTGTTTGCAAGATTTGTCGTACACTCATTTTTTGCGATTGCACTGAGTAAGAGCATTGAAGTTGAAGTATATCATTACGATGTTTGTACATACCAAGTACATAACTTATGCAGGTCTAAATGGAGGGCGGGTGGAAATTGCTGTCACACAACAACCCCCCTTGGGATTGTAGTTTGAATACTCCACACAGCACAAAATCACCTATTGAGTGTGTGATCAACGTATTTTTATATTGGAAACAAGCACAACGTCTTTATGCATGAGCCCCATCCACTATACCATACACATAAAAGTGGGGGTACAAGCATCCATACAAGAAACATTCATGCACTGAGTGTGTGATCAGTGTATGTTTGCATGTAAAACAAGTGCATTGTCTTTATACATTAGCCTCACATGCTAGAGCCCCCATATGAGTTGAGATCCAATGTTCAATATGAGGTTTACTAATGTACTAAGTGGCTTATTAGTGTATTTCAATGTCAAAAATGAGTGTAAATTTCTCATACACTACCCCTACACACAAGACCTCCCCATAGCAGTGGAGATTTTGAGAATAGATGAGATATGCCCCCTCTATTGTATCACCAGTTTTGGTCATCAAATGTTGTTACTGACGTGATCTGACTTGAACGCACACTTTTGGAAACATCAACTCATTGATATACTTGTGGGAGTATCCCCATGAGCGAGGATCCTTATGAGAAAATTCTCCATGATCTCATTGGGATTCTTACACATAGATGTTGCAGGTTCAGGCCTAAAAATTGCACTCCCACCGAGGTGCCTCCAACATCTTTTGTTATTTCTTCTATAAAGATAGATAGCTAGGCATGTAGGCTATCCTTACCTCTCAAACATTAGTGTTGTTTTCTGTTGTGACAACACCTGTGTGAGTGGTTGTGTATGTGTGTGTGTGTGTGTGTGTGTGTGTGTGTGTGTGTGTGAGTTCATATTTGCACATCATAACTCTGATTCCTACTCAAAAGTGATTGCAAATGGAGTTTACTGTTAGGAACTCAAATCTAAAAAATAGCATAGACATTGAACTATACGTCTTTACATGGTATTAGAGTGTGGTTCGGACACTTCTTACAGCATTATGGCAAGGCATTAGCGTGACGTGAAGGATGAAATTAGAGGGCTATTTATCTTCCATAGAGTTTTGTTTTTACATAATGTTAGGGTATGGTTTTTCTGTTGGTAGAAGAAGATAAGAAAAACTCATTGTATTGAGCGAGGCTCACTTTGTTCGAAAAAGAGCGTAAGGCGAAATGTTTTGAAATTCAAAGGTTTACGTTTTTCAGCCATGACAATTGATGGACGATCTAATGTTGCATTTCATTTATTTTATGTGTTTTTAAGGGGTAACAAGGAGCATTTGAACCACATACCGTATACACCATTTTTTACGTTCATTACGTGATGTTTCGGGCCAAGTATGTATTTCACCACCCTCCATGGCGTTGTTTCAACTTTTATTGAATGGGTGGTGTATGATGTCCCATTAAAGCAGCTAGCAATAAAATCAAAATGAAATAGTTTTCAAAAATTCCAAAAGTTTCCAAATTTCCAACCTTGCCAGCTTGTTGTTTAGAGAGAGAGAGAGAGAGAGAGAGCGAGAGAGAGAGAGAGAGGGAGAGAGAGAGACATAGAGAGAGTGAGAGCGATGGATATAGATATATATATATACATATATATATATATATAGAGAGAGAGAGAGAGAGAGAGAGAGAGAGAAAGAGAGAGAATAAAGGGACAATGTGAGTAATAAAGCAAATGTGAAATCATAAGAGCAAGGAAGAAAATCTAAGAGCAAGCGAGTGATCCACTGATGTAGGAGAAGAAAAGAACTGATTAATGAAACACTCCTTGAAGATCAAGTGAGCGACAGCATGAGAGATAGATATATGTAGGAGATGGAGAGATAGAGAGAGAGAGAGAGAGAGAGAGAGAGAGAGAGAGAGAGAGAGAGAAATATAGAGGGAGAGAGATCAAGGGAGCAAGCTAGAGAGCCAGCATGTGATTCATGGACCAAGCAAGCCCGCAAGGAAAGGCAACAAAAAAAAGAGGGGAGTGAAGCTACAATCAAGGTGGGATCCTTGCTCGTGCCACCAAAGGGTTCCATCACGAGGGTCTTTTTTTAGGAGGATAAAGAGTTCATCAAGCGTCCTTGCCAACCAGAGAAGGGTGAGTTACCTGTTTAGGACCCATTATAACAGAGACAAAAAGAGTAGATCCTTTATAGAAAATGGGGAATTACGGGGTCAATAGGTCAAATCATTTTGAAATACGTTCTTTTGCAAGCTGTACGTCTTGCCTTGGTCCTTCTTTCAGTTTCACCTCCCTCATGCATGATTGTATCCTAACACTCATTTTTGTTGGAACTAGTCCACGTAGTTAGATGCTCCAACGTAGGACACACTGCTGTAACGATTGAACAAGCATCAAGTGGATTTGGTGGGATTTTTTACATGGGAATAATGTACCATATGTGTTCAGATGGGATGTTTTTAGATTATACTCTTTGACATTCCTCTCAAATAGTAGAATGTGTTTCAAGGAGTCACTCTCAATTGAAGTAGAAGGAAGTAAATCTACCCAACGTCAGTTCGACAAGGTATGTTTGGTCGGGATATTGTACGTCCCCTGACTGAGCCTCAAAGTTGTTTTTTTACTCAAGGTGAGACTTGAAGGATGTTTCACGATCATACACAGAAACAAGTTGTGCAACATTCAACGTGGAAAGACAAAATTTGTACGAGGGACAACTTGACCAGACCAGTATAATATACCACTACAATCTGTTACTACCCACCCATATGCACATACCGACCTCTCAGCCGGTCCTGATTCCAGCATAATGGAGTTTTTTTATCAACACTTGGCAACCATTGGACCATCCTCTCTCAAAGAGCACATGAAATCACGTCCAATTGATGACCGTGATATCAAGATTATCTAGAAGAAATGGAGTTTTCACCCATGGGTTGCGTGTGGCAGCGGAAAAATGACACACTGGCCATTTCCTGAACATGAGCATACATGCATGGCTCCCTTGTCAGTAGTTCACATGGATCTTTAGACACGGGGTCATCAATATCCAACTTTTACAGCATAAGGTGCATGATAACATATGAACGTCATTGATGATTATTCACAAATGACATGGTGCTTTATATTGAAGGAAACAGGACATGTCGCATCTGCCCTTTGCAATTGCTTACCTTGTGTACAACAATGGTGTGGACAACCAGTATACACACTTCATAGTGAGAGGAGAGGAGAACACACTAGCCAAGTATTTTAGGTGTTTTTGATGATGTAGGACAATCAACATCAAATGTGAGCTTCTCCAACCCCATAGTCAATTAGGGTTGTGGAACATTGGCATCACAATTTTAATAAATCAGCGCATAAAATAATTATAGCAGTAAACGTCCCTCTCAATCTTTTGGACAAGGTAGTAAATAATGTAGTCAGGATAACATATCGTAATTTCCCACGGTCACCTGCAAATCATAGGAACTCCTTTTTAGTTGTGGCATAAAGAGAGAGCTGATGTAACATCTCCATGGGCATGGGGCAGTATGGCATGAAATTGGTGATCTCTAGATGATCATCATCAGAAAATCAATGGCCTTGGACGCTAGAGTATTTCTATGAGACCAAGCACAGTTTCAAAGTGTTGGTTGTGTTATAATTTAAAGACTTACCGGTCGGTCAAAACACAAGACATGAAGTTTTTTGGGACCTGGTTTGGACCTAATTAATATGAAGCAAAGCATCAATGAGCTTTTCAATACTTGCATCCCATGTTGTTATCTCACCCACCTTCTACCTTGGCTCCTCAAGTGATTACAAAAAATCCATCCATCATTCTACTCCATTGTATCAAAGTGTCTGATTCTCAACAGAAGCAATATAGGTAAGAGCAACAATAACAACGGAGATAGAGGTTGCAAAAACATCAACCATAACATCTGCTACAACACCATTAGCAGCAAATATGTTTGAAGCAGCAAAATGAATTTATGCTAGGCATGGTCTCATCATGTGCCATACCAATGTTTTGGAGTGACACAATTCCAACCAAAGAAATATGTCATCCTTTTCACCTAAAACTCTTTGGAAAACTTCATCTCCATCCAATTTTCCTCCATTGAAATATAAAACGGTACCCATTGACCTAACTTCAAATGATCTCTTCATGTGCCTGATTTTAGAGTGAGAGCAAAGAGTACGGATAGTTATGGAGTTTAAGGTAAAAAACCCAAGTCTATGGAAAAGCAAAGACATTTAGTCGTACATTCCAATGTTATGAAAAAGACGAAATCATGCAATTGGTGCTTGATAATGATATTATTCTACAATGAGAATTGAGCACAATGCACTCATGCTGTAAGCCGGACAGTGCCAACGGCACTGATGACGGCTTGAGGCTTCCTTCAATGTGTAATCTGACTGTGGATTTGGAATCTACAGGAAAATCCGTGCGTGATCGACCCAAGAACGGGGTCGATCCATCAAGAATTGAGGAAGTTACGCCCGGCCAAAGGTTGGACAGGCCGAGGGGAAAACAGGTGACGGGAATTCATCCCCAAAGACCAAGGCTCGACCCTCGGAAGGCCCAACAAGGCCGAAGCGCCCCTTGGGGCCCGGTTAGTCAATGATTCAACGATCATTGAGGGCCAAGGGCGCTTCGGAATGGCGCCCCGATGTGTTATTACCAGCAAGGGCGCTTTGGGCGGCCGTCACCGCCGCTAGTGGTGCTGCCAGCGGCAGATTGCCGTGGTTCACGGAAACGGCCATATCTCGGCCGTTCCTCCACGGAATGATGCGATTCTTGGTGCGTTGGAAAGCTGGGAAGATGAGCTACGTGATGCTGAGGTAATAAAGCTCATCCCAGGCCCGTACGGAGCCGCGCACGGCTCGGTGACCTCGGGTCGCCTAGGATGTGTCATCATGTACATATAGTCTTGTATGTTCACACTTGAATAACAAGTACAATTTACTCCCACTGTGCCACACGTGTTCCCGTGCTCCCCCAAGACGACCCTACGCTTCCGCAACCCCGGGAAGGTGTGCACCGGCCTCCCCTTGGTCGCCGTTGCCGCCGGTTGGTGCCTACACCATCCGGTTGAGGCTAGCACACCGCGCCCGGTTTACACTTGGTATCAGAGCCACCCTTGGCTCAGGGGCATAATCATCTACGTGGCAACCTCTCTTGGTCAGCGTAGACCAGCACGCATCTTGTCTCCTTGGCGGATCCGTGCCCAAGGCCAACCACGCACTCCGGTGACAAGGCGGTAACCGGAGGACCCGTTGAGGAAGAAGTTGTACCGGACGCAACGATGACTTCAACCGGCTCGTCCTCGTTGGTTGCGGCGTTTGACACACAAGGCAAAGTAACAGCAGCCGCAGTGCTGCAGAAGTTGCTCGTCGAAATGCAGGCCAAGATGGACCTGTTGGAGAAGCAGAATGAGTATCTCAATCAAGAGCTCGCGAAGCTTCCAGTTACAACACCAGTGGCAGTTGCCACCGCAAACGTACCTGCGGTGGGCGTCCCAAGCCCGCCCAAGCCGGAGCCGTTGGACCCATCGAAGAAGGATGGGCCAGCTCTGCACGCTTGGATACTCGGACTGGAATTGTACTTCACCGCCATCGGCGTGGATGCCTCAAGGTACGAGGCGCGCCGCGACTATGCCGTGACCCTGTTGAGAGGGGCATCGTTGGATTGGTGGGTCGATGTGATGCGGTCCAATCCACACGGCAGTGGAGCAGCAATGGGCGCCGGCATTGCGGCCGCGACCGGAATCTCGACCCCATCAGCTCCAACCTGCAGCAGTGGCGACCCTACCCTCAAATGGCCAACCTCGTGGAAGGAGTTCATGGAGTCGTTCATCAAGCGCTTCACCGTGGGTGACGTGAGGAACAACGCACGTGCCAAGCTGCGTCGGCTTCGCGAAACTGGCGGCGTCGCCGAATACACCCGCAGGTTTCGTGAGATCGTCGCCAACTGTGGCTTCGACTCGCACGAATTGTACTTCCACTACAGCAACGGCCTCAAGAACGACGCCCGCGCTGTGACAGTGATGCACGACCTCAACGACGACCTGTCGGCAATGATCGCAGCAGCCGAACGGTACGACTCGCGCGTGCAACAGGCTCATGTCAACAGCCACAACTCTTTGAATGGTGGTTACGGCAAGCGGGCCGAGAGCGACGTCACGCCCATGGAGATCGGAGCGTTGCAACAGCGCAAGTGCTACAACTGTGGCAAGCCTGGCCACATTGCGCGTGACTGTCGGAGTCCAAAGAAGGGCGACGGCAAGGGTAAGCGGCAAGGGAAGGGGAAGCAAGCCACAAAGGAAGCAGACAAAGCAGCAAAGGAGTCGGGAAACGAGGAGAGCCGGGAGTAGATGGCGTTACTCCTGGCTCCTCTCAGCCCAAACCGCCAATTGACCGCCCACCCGAACGCCTTGCGGCAATTAAGGGGGTTTCCGAGGTCAAGGCATGGGACGCGGGGTATGAGGAGGAGCAGCCCGCACTTCTCTTGGAGGCGCGAGTGAAAGGCGTCAAGG
>SZWC01014152.1:29061-46198 GCA_023375785.1 Penium margaritaceum | reverse complement strand
ATGTCGCACTTCATTGCGACGCGTGATACGGTGAGCGCGGAAGGCACGGCTCGACTGTTCCTCGAGCACGTGGTGCGTCTTCATGGCGTGCCGCGGTCCATTGTGAGTGACCGTGACCCGCGTTTCACAAGCAAGTTCTGGCGCGAACTCATGCAGCAGAATGGCAGCAAGGTGCAGCTGTCAACCAGTTTTCATCCCCAAACTGACGGGCAAACGGAGCGGACAAACCAGACGTTGGAGCAGCTCCTCCGTATAGTACGTGATCCGGACGAGACGGCGTGGGACCAGCGGTTGCCGGTCGCTGAACTGGCGTACAACTCCGCCACGTCCGCCTCCACCGGCAAGGCGCCATTTGAGGTGGTGAACGGGACAGTGCCCGCCACACCCCTCAGCTTGCACGTCGCTAGCAACCTGCCCGCGGTGGAGTCTACCGCACGTGACTTCAAGCAGATTTTGGCGGCGACGCGGCATGCATTGAAGAAGGCACAAGAGCAGCAGAAAGTGCAAGCGGACCGCCGACGTGCAGACGCAACGCTCAAGGTCGGTGACCGCGTGCTTCTCAACAGCGCGCACGTCAAGCTTCGCGGGGTCCGATCCGACAAGTTAAAACCCCGGTGGCTTGGTCCGTTCGAGGTGCTCGAAATGCGGACACCCGTGGTGGCACGGTTGGCTCTTCCGCCTTCCATGCCTGTCCACGACGTGTTCCACATCTCCAAACTCAAGCTCTACCATGATCCGGCCGAGTATTTTCCTGGCCGCAGTTGTGAGCCTCCCCCTCCGGTGGTGATCGAGGGCGAGCAAGAGTTTGAGGTGGAGGCCATCCTTGACCACCGTCGTCGTGGCCGTGGATGGGAGTACCAGGTCAAATGGAAGGGCTATGATGCGGCCCACAACTCGTGGGAGCCTGCCCGCAACTTCAACGTTGGCGGGGTGAATGCCATCCTCCGGGAGTACCAAGAGCGAACCGGGACGGCTCGCTCCTAAAGGGGGGGGTAGTGTAAGCCAGACAGTGCCAACGGCACTGATGACGGCTTGAGGCTTCCTTCAATGTGTAATCTGACTGTGGATTTGGAATCTACAGGAAAAGCCGTGCGTGATCGACCCAAGAACGGGGTCGATCCATCAAGAATTGAGGAAGTTACGCCCGGCCAAAGGTTGGACCGGCCGAGGGGAAAACAGGTGACGGGAATTCATCCCCAAAGACCAAGGCTCGACCCTCGGAAGGCCCAACAAGGCCGAAGCGCCCCTTGGGGCCCGGTTAGTCAATGATTCAAAGATCATTGAGGGCCAAGGGTGCTTCGGAATGGCGCCCGGATGTGTTATTACCAGCAAGGGCGCTTCAGGCGGCCGTCACCGCCGCTAGTGGTGCTGCCAGCGGCAGATTGCCGTGGTTCACGGAAACGGCCATATCTCGGCCGTTCCTCCACGAAATGATGCGATTCTTGGTGCGTTGGAAAGCTGGAAAGATCAGCTACGTGATGCTAGGGTAATAACGCTCATCCCAGGCCCGTACGGAGCCGCGCACGGCTCGGTGACCTCGGGTCGCCTAGGATGTGTCATCATGTACATATAGTCTTATATGTTGACACTTGAATAACAAGTACAGTTTACTCCCACTGTGCCACACGTGTTCCCGTGCTCCCCCAAGACGACCCTACGCTTCCGCAACCCCGGGAAGGTGTGCACCGGCCTCCCCTTGGTCGCCGTTGCCGCCGGTTGGTGCCTANGCTCATCCCAGGCCCGTACGGAGCCGCGCACGGCTCGGTGACCTCGGGTCGCCTAGGATGTGTCATCATGTACATATAGTCTTATATGTTGACACTTGAATAACAAGTACAGTTTACTCCCACTGTGCCACACGTGTTCCCGTGCTCCCCCAAGACGACCCTACGCTTCCGCAACCCCGGGAAGGTGTGCACCGGCCTCCCCTTGGTCGCCGTTGCCGCCGGTTGGTGCCTACACCATCCGGTTTAGGCTAGCACACCGCGCCCGGTTTACACATGCACTAGCCCCAAGCATCAGACAAACCTGTTGAAGTGGAGGATAAAGGTCCCATGTCAGACAAAGGCTTGCATTTGAGTGTATGATTTGTGCATTTTTGTATGGAAAATGTGTGTACTTTCCTCATACACCAAGTCCATGCCTAAGATCTGCCTTCCAAGAGTGGGGTTCCACAATTCCATTTGAGACAAAATCACACACCTAGTGCGTCATCAATTTATGCGTATATGGAATCCACACACATTTCCCTCATGCACTACCCTCACACACAAGAAGCTCCATAGGAGTGGGGGTCTAAGGTTCTATATGTGACAAATCTATGCACAAAGTACGTGATTGGTGTATTTTTTTAATGGAGAACAAACTTATTACTCTCATACCCTAGTCCCCGTATATGGATCCCTCTTTAGGATTGAAGATAGAATACTACATATGAGAAACAATCACACACTGACTGCATGATAATTGCAATTATGTACACATAACGTGAGCATTCCCCTCGTACACTAGCTCCATGCTCTTGGCCCCCTGGAATGAATCAGGATCTAATGTTCCATATGAGACAAAAACACATACCTATTACGTGATGTGTACATGCTTGCATAAAAAACGAGTGCACTACCCTCATGCACTACCAGAGAACCTAGCCCCTCATACGAGTGGGATCCAAAATTTAAATTAAGAATCAATCAAGCACTTGGTACATGATCAGCTTATTCTTAGATCGATAACAAGATCACTATCTTCAAAGACTAGTCCCACGCACTAGACGCTTCATGAGACTGTAGTCAATGATCCATTTTAGAGAAAGTCATCTGCGAGGTGCATGATTTGAGTATTGATGTATTGAGAAATTGTGTAGTGTCCTCATACACCGCACCTACAAAATGGACCCCTTTTATGGCTAGGGATGCACCATTCCATATTGGAAAAAATCACATATTCAATGCGTGATCAGCGAATTTTCATATGGGAACCGAGTGCACTACCCTGTTGCTCTAGCCCCATGCACTAGAACCCTCCATAGGGTTGAGGATTGGAGGTCCCATATGAAACAATGTCTTGTGAAGAATGCGTAATTTGTGTATTTTTGTATGGGGAACGAGAAAATCATTCTCATACACTACCCCCATGCATAAGGTCCTTTCTGGTAGAGATAAGGGTCCATCATTTTATGTACAATAATATCAGTAAATGAGAGGGTTAAAATGTGATATTGTCCCATGTTTCACATGGGACATTATAATACACCACAGGAGCACATTTTCAAACCACTATGTAAAGAGCACTCCATTAACCATACCTATTGAAATGTCCAACTCAATTTAGGTATTAAAAAAAAAATTGGGTTTCATATGTATCATTAATAACGTCTATGGCATTTTATTTGAGTGTAAGTTCCTCTCTCCAATCTTACTTGTGAAACTAGCGAGCGGAGTTGAGGAGATAATGCATTGAAAGTACTAGAATATTTTATATAATTGCTTACATGGGCACCATCCTTACTATTGTTAGATCCAATGCTAGATGACACGATGGTCATTGATGCTTCCAATCAATAAATATTAGCCATTCTTGTCCAAGGAAGAAGCGATGGGCACTACATTTGGATATATTCGAAAAATACTTTGAATTTAGTTTAACTAAATCATGCATGAGAAGGATCTACTTGTAGTTGTGGACTCTTTCCCAAGCTTGGAGGTGTTGTGTATAATGTCAATGTGTAATCCATAATGGTTACCTGGCTTGCAAATACAAAGAGACTCTACCAACAGACTTCACGGATAGAGTTTTTTTAGTGGAACTTTGACTGTGACATCGAGTAACGTCCTAGAAATGCAAATCCAAAATATGTTCGGAGTTGGGGAAAAAATTGAATGTTGAGATTTTCATACTTCTTGATGAAAGAGATCCCTAGGTAGGGAGGCTACTTATGAAACAATGAGGAGTTTGGCAAATAGGAAAAGACTAAGTTTTGGTTTGATAGCCCATACTAGTGAAAGGCGTTCACAAGCTATGTCTTTGTACCAACCTAAGATGAGCTCAGTCGTATGGTATGCATGGTGTGCCACAATCACAATCCAAGTGAACATTTGTTTTTATTATACAAAAATAAGAAATATCTCTTGTTTGTTGAAAGATGTTCAAACTAATGTCATGGATTAAGTTGATACATGATGTGTGCGAACACCATGTGCTTACATGAGCCAAAGCTCCAGATTCACTTCAAGTGTTATTAGTACCAAGGAGCCATGGTTGGGCATCTCGGTGGAATTTGTGATGATTTACATGTCTCACAAGAGGTTTGTGAAAGGATCCTCATGGTGTTTGATGAGTTCTAAAACATCTTTCACTTCATCGGCAGTACGAGGACGTTCTCTCCTCCATAAAAAGCAAATGAGATGGCGGTTTCATTAGTAGATATTGGTGAGAGCTGATGACTCAATTCTGATCCGGAAACCAAAAACCTTCTATCCTTGTCTTGACAGGGAAATGAGTGGACCAATCAATTTCCCCACCATTGTGCAGGCCATGAGGCAATTTCTAGACAATAAAGCTGTGGAACATCAAGCTTGTGTAAAACTACTCAACTTCCACATTCATGGGTAAAATTTCTTTCAATTCTTTTTTGAAAGACTAAATGCAACTTTGGCAGGTGTGAAATGCTCAAGAAACATACTAGTAGTAACATTTTAGCAATATCATTACCAAAGAAATTAGGACAAGAATAATCGATCGCATAGAAGGGTGCAAGAAAGGATGACATCAGAAGTTAACAAACAAAAAGTGACATAAGGATTCTGATTGGTGATCATGCTCTACTTATCTTGTTACAATGTTGGTTGAAATGACATGATTACAACATTTGAAGGCAGGTTCAGAATACATCATACATCACCATGTAACCGTACAAACATTTACAAGACATTGATGACCTTGTCAATGTTTATTCCAATATATTTTGGCTTACATGTCTTCCAATGTGGCAGGACAGTGCAATCAAAAGGGGTTGAAGAGCTATTTCCCAAAAATTCATGATTCCCTACACTTCATACATATGCAATGTTTCCTTGAACACTATGGCCATGATACTTTAGCCTTTATATTTTAAGGTTTTACTAATGACGATGTTTTTGAAACAATACATAAACATCTGTTTTTCCATTGGAGAGGGTTCTCGCATGTCGAAAAAAGCCAAATTGTGGTAAGATTCATTATGAATCACATGCACATTCCTTTTACACTACAATTTACAAAATACAAGCCTTTACATTTAAAAACCTGTCCACATCAAGTTAGAGTTTTTGCAAAGTAGCATTTATCATGATGATGCGGCATAAATCGATCAACAAGAGTGCCCTAGACCCATAATTTTCCAAACACGTGATTTAAATTATTGACAATTTTCATGCAAACACACCGAAATATAACCAGAAATGGTACAAGATAGTGTTTCATTGAATATCCTATTCTCTATTATCTCTACCTACACACCTTCTAGATTATTCTTGGCATACCAGATTTCCACTAATTTCTTTCTTCAGGATTCTTCAAAATTTAATTCAAACATGTATTTCAACATATGAAAGGAGTTTAGGATATTCATACAATCCTACTCAAGTTGAAGTTTGAGTTTTTGAGGATGGGTCTCATGCATCCGTGCTGCTTGGAACTTTATCTGTTGATATTCATGGTCAGAAGACTGCAATCCTTTTCGTTTCAAAATGTGAGTATAGAAATTTCATGAAATCAGATTAATGAATCAATTCAACATCACACTAGCATTTTGTTTCTATCAGTTTGCATAAATTTTCATTGATTCACTTTGATATCTGAGTTTTTATCTACCTTTTGGACTCAACATGGCGACTCATGAGTGGGTGAAGACATGTGAATATTTCCATCCAAATAGACAACTCGATGGATTTGTCATTTTCTATGACAGCATATTTGTTTTAAGTGGTTTCATTAGTTGATTTTCCTCTCATTGGCT
This sequence comes from Penium margaritaceum, assembly GCA_023375785.1. Classification (NCBI taxonomy): domain Eukaryota; kingdom Viridiplantae; phylum Streptophyta; class Zygnematophyceae; order Desmidiales; family Peniaceae; genus Penium; species Penium margaritaceum. Next base: position 40,203 of record SZWC01014152.1, on the reverse strand, counting down.
ACCATGTGAGGTCTAGATGAAGGGAAAATGGGCAATGAAGTGCAAAAGTGGTTTTCTTCGATCTCTTCTAGAAAATTGATACTATAAGAAGCTCATGATGTCTCTTAGGAGTAGCGAGTATTTGTCAAATTTGAGCTACCAAATCATATTGGTTATTCTCATGTATCATCGAGGGATAAAACAGATAAAGATGACGGCAAAGATCTAAACTCGATGGACTAAAACACAACAAAGTGATCACATGAATGTTTTCCACAACAAAGCATGTGGTATGGAGTCTCTTTGTCCCTAACATTATGTAGTACCTCGTTCTTATGCAAACACACCTTGTACTTCTACTTCCTTTCCAAGCACAACACCTACCATTGACTCATGAGAAACATAAGACCGGAATCAATCTAGTCATATTTCTTCAATTAGGTTCATGTCTGTCACTAGAAATTCTAGCTTTGCATGAGAAGTGTGGTTCAACAAGTCATATCCCATAAAACGCCACTTTCAAGTGGGATTTGACCCATTGAATTGTTTCCACAATTCACGTTGTGAGGATATATTTTTTGATTTCATTCCTTTCAATAGTGGTACGAATGCTCCTTAAACATAATGGATTCAAATGAGGACCAACTCAATGCGATCATTGTGAACACTTTTTTGAACTTTGCTTTCTGTTTCACACCATTTTCAGTGGCCTTATCATGGAAATCAATTTTTGCATCATGTGTTGTGTGAATAGATGAATAGTGCTCATCCGTGAGCTAATTGGCTTAGCATTTAATTTAGCTTAGGCAAAAACACCGTAATGTGTCTAGGAATGGCAGACGACCTCATTACGACATGGAATTTTCTTATTAGCAACTTATGTACAACAGGCAACATCTCAGACACATGGAAATTGACCGTAGCATAGAAGGCGCTCATTTTTCCTAATGCAATTTCTATGGGTTTATAGCACACAAGCTTATGAAGAGCTTGCAACGTAGTCATGCGACAGTTGTTTGCACATTCTATGAAGGTTTTAGCATTACTTATCGTTGAGCAATGTCTAGAACTTTCATGGCATTATCCAAAGCCCCACAAATTAGTTTATCGAATGGGTGGTGAATTGCTTACCCTAGATCATGATTGTGCTTTTATAATTGATGGAACCCATGTGCCCACAAACCACGGTTAATGGTGCTTGAAAACCTTCAGTCGTTACAATGGGAGCTGTCAGAATGTCTTGGTGGCTTATGATTCACGATTTATATTCATGTATACATTGATTGAATGGTAGATATTGGCACATGATTCATGGATGTTTGGGAAAGATTTCCATTATGGGGTTCACATTTTGGTTGGGCAAAACTTACAAACTTCGGATTCCCAGAAGGCCATGGCCTTGCCAGACCTTACCATGGGAGATATAACCATCTTCAAAAGTTAGGTGTAAACCAGCAACACCCACAAGATATGGAGGAACTCTTGTACTATCTCCATGGATCAAATGGAGCATTGACAAGCGTGCATTTGTCTTAATCGGAAGGACGCTTAGAATTCTTTTGCATGCTGTTGAGTATAACATTGGGTTCTAAAGCCAATTGATTGTCACTTGTTTCATCATGCACACCATCGTGTACATTCTGTAACCCTTTGAGAGTATGAAACAATTTTTGTCAAAATGCTTCATTATATGACCAACATAGACAATGTGCTTAGGCCAAGAAGTAGAGTAGGAAATGAAGGAATAAGTAGCATGCGGGATGCAATCACCCATGGCATGTGGATTGGAGCACTAGGAGAGGATGGTGATCTGGCTGTTAATGTTGATCAATATCTTTCTTTCAATGAGAATAATTCCTCACAACTCATCACACTATCAAACAGTGAAGGAACTTGCAAATCCACGTCATTGTTCCCTTCAACCGTATCCATGCCTACACTATTGTCCCCCCCACCTGCTTCTAACTCCTTTGTCCATAATTGACAATTGTAGTTTAGTTCCTGAAGGGCAACATTGTTGTTTTCTAATCCAATGTAGTGGACCCACTACAATTCCTTTTGCGTTCATTAGAGGGAACCATTTTAAGGTTCGATGGGTTGGCAATGTTAAGGACATCATACAAAACCTCTTGTATGGGTGTGTGGTCATTCATGCCATAGAGGGGCAGATATGTGTTGCAACATAGAAGGGTGGTTCAAATCTTGTATTGAGTTTCATGCAAGAGGTCGTGGATAAAAATAGAAGATGTAGCGAAACAGGGAAAAATCAAACAATTTGTCAAAACCAATTGAACACATCAGCGTTATCGTCATAACAAACCAATAATTTGGCGTGATTCTCTCAAAAATCATCATACCATTGTGTGATGGCCGTGAAACTAGAAATTGTTGGTCTTATGGTGGCCTCGGCATACAACATTAAGAGGTCTTCCTCTCCACAAATTGGATGAAGGTTTCAGGATCTACCACAAACGTGCTGCATCTAGTAATGTTTGTGATTTAGGGCACCGGAGATAGCGAGGAATAGAACATCGGAACATCACAAGCCATTGATTCCTCACAATAGGTTCCGTCAGTATTTTGGAAAGGGTTGAATCCTTACACAAACTGTCTACCGTGTTGGTTCAACCCTTTTGCACCGGAGTCTAGATCAACAGTGAAATTAAACCAGGGGTGAAACCGGACTTTCTTCTTCCTATGTACATGTGATAATTCATGATATTGAAACTTCTCCCGCTTTGACTATTGTTCCACCATGTTTTTTTTTTCATACATTACTACGATGGCATGAAGATGGATACGTATCAAACGACTTTTCATGGGAGGACAATACGACTTTTGCGTGGTTTTTAAAGGGGTACACAAAAGTCACCTCTAGCTGGCGGGGCACATAGAAATCAAAAATGTTTTCTTAGGCATGCAAAATTACTACTTTCTCTAAGAGCACACAAAATGACGGCTTCATTGAGGAGCACCCAAAAATGACAACTTTTCGAAGGGGCACACAAAAATGACAAAAAGTATGTATGCCTTCTTTTAGAAGGGCACCCTAAATGATAACTATTATGTGGATTCAACTCATCAGCATATAGTCAATTAGACTTAGAATATTTTTAGGTTTTCTTGTTTCTCTCATTAACAAAATTAGAATGGTACATTATTTTTGTACGTGAACAGGAACACAAATCGCTACCCGGAATTGAAAGGCTCGATTCAAAGGGGACCTCAAAAAAAGGTTGGATGTGTCTCTCACTTATGTTTGTGTGCTTGAGAGTGACACCCAACTTTGCGTGCGTGCATGTTCATTGGCAGCAACCTCATGGGAGTGTGTATTGGGCTTGGACGCGGACAAAACATGAGCCATTGCTGACGTCACTCAGGTGAGCAACCAGGAGGGAGATGCTTAGTGACAAGGAGGGAGTGGACGCTAGCAACGAGAGTGTGCATCAAGGAGGGGGGATGGTGGGTGAACAGGAGGTGGAAGGGATGGCAAAGAGGAGGGGGATTACAAGAAAATAGGAGAGAGAGGGTGGTTAAGGAGGAGAGGGATGGCCGACAAAGAGGAGGGGGGACTGCGGGAGAAGAGGAGAGGGGACATCTAGAGAGGAGGAAGGGGGGAAGACAAAATAAAGGAGGGGAGAGGACGGGCAACAAGGGAGGTTGAAGTCCGCCGGCAAGGAGTGGAGGAGGATGGGTTATGAGGGATGGGAATGGCGGTTGAAGAGGAGGGGAGGAGGGCGTGCAATGAGGGAGGGGGGATGGTGGGAAAAGAGGAGGGGTGAAGGTGACCAATGATGAGCGGGGTGGATGGCGGCAAGGGAGGGGGAGGATAGGCGGCAAGGAGGGGAGGACGACCGAAATGAGGGAGGGATGATGGGTAAGGAGGAGGGGGAAGGCTGATTAGGATGGGGGAGGATGGGTAATGATGGAGTGGGAGGGCGACTAACGAGGAGGGAAGGAGTAAAAGTGAAGTGGGAGGGGAAGAACAACGGACATGTAAGGGAGGAGGGTGGGCGACGAGGAGGGGGAAGGGCGGGAAACATGGGGAGGATGGCGAGAGTTCAGGAGGGGGGGTGGCACACAAAGAGGGGGGAGGGGCGGCCGAAGAGGAGGAAGTTTGGCTGGAATTGGGGGATGGGGAGGGTGATTGACGAGGAGGTGAGTAGGGCCGGGAATAGAGGGAGGGAGGTGGATGGGTGAAGAGGAGTGAGGATGGCCAATGAGGAGGGAGGAAGGGCAACAAGGGAGGGAGACGGTGGTCGATTGGGATGGGAGGGAGGCACGCGACAAGGTAGGAGAGGAGGGCAAGAAAAGAGGAGGGTGGTGGGTGGCCAACAAGGATGAGGGAGATGTAGGGTGATGAGGGAGGGGGGGCGGTCTACGAGGAGGTGGCATGTGCATTTTGCACATGCGACATGCCACATGCATGTGGTATATGCACATTTCACATCTTGTTTCATATATGTTTTATATGTGCATCGTACACATGCATATATATGTGAGTGCATGGTACATGCAGGTTCAATCTATGCTATGAGAAGAGCACATTGACGCAAAAAGGGGAGAACATTTTGGCCCAAAATGGTCGAAGAAACTAGACTGATGTTTTTTTCATATGCATATGCATATACAAATAGACTATGTACATGCACATACATATGCATATTTGTTTGCAGAGAACATTAGCCTATGCATATGCAGTATGAATTAGAATTACAAATGCACGTCTATGTGAAAATTGCATATGCACACGCATGTTCGTAAGTACAAAGTATATGCACATGCATATGCAACTTGTATTTTTGTATGTGCACAGTGCACATGCATGCTCATGTCGAATTTTCATATATATAGTGCACATTACTCTATCTTTTAAATCTTGATACATGTAGGTCTAATATACACTATGACATGAGCACATCAACGTAAACAGGATAAAAAAAATGGCCCACTAAGGTCTAGAAAACTATGCAGAATTTTTTCAAACATGCATACCCACATGCGTATGCATTATGTACATGAACATGCACATGCATACGCATGTGCATAGTGTATGTGCATATGGATATGCACTATGGAGATGCACTGTGTACATTTATATGAATATCCACATGTGTATGCATATGCACATGTGTATATAGTCTAAAATGCATTTTTATATGCACCATACACATGCACATGCATATGCACTGTGCACTTGTAACGACAAATACACGTCCATACATACATTGCATATGCATATAAATGTGTGCAAGCACAAAGCATATGCACATACAAATGAATCTTGTTTATTTGCACGTGCATTGTACACATGTATACTCAAAGAGCATTTGAATGTGTATAGTGCACATGCTTCTGTATTTGGTTGCTTGTTATGTGTAGGTTCAGTATGGGCTATGAGGGGAGCACATTATGCAAATAGGAATTGACACACGAGGGATGGCCTCCAAAACCTTCGAGCTGCCTACACTGTCCTCTTCCTTGATACGGTCATGTTACCTCCAATATCTTGAAAATCTTGAATTGTGCACTAAGAAGGGTATGCAACCTACCTCCTTTTCATTGCTTTATTGGGGTGAGGGAGTAGTGGTAAGGGTTGATAGTAACACATTCAAGAGCTTATCCCAAATGCAGAAGAGATATAAAACAAGTGATTGGAGTTGGTGTATAGTTTTTTGTTGTAAAAAGAGGTGGTACCGGATTGTCGTGCAACTTTGATGGGAATAAAGTACCCATCAAAGTTGCACATAGTGGATCCAAAGGAAATTTCATGCAAATTTGGCGTTTATTAGAAGTATCTCTTTCCATGCGTTCATGCGGTAACGTATCTCTTGCATGTCAACAGGAAGAAATTTATTGATGTGTGCCATCCGACATTTCTTAAATCATCTTGGAAGCATATATACAATGGTACCCTTCTCCCCATGTTATACAAAGAACTAGAGTCATAGGATGGGTTTGCACCTCCAGTGCGAAAGAACAAAGAGGCTGGTAAGCCTCGTAAAGCTTATAGGGGAGAAAACTAGGCCAATTATAATAAAAAGAGGAGTTGTTTCACATGGGCCACAGAAGCTCATGTAGAATGTGATTATGTATTTTGTCTTGCACATGGAAATCATCTTGCATTGGAATGGGGCATCAACAACATGTAGCACAAGGAAGTGAAGGTCGCTCATCAATGACTAGTGAAGCCTCCACCTCACCTATAGTGGCAACACCCAAAGCTACAATCGCAACCCCGTGTGCACAAGCATGTGGAAGCCCTAGAAAAACTGGTATTCCCCCCTTCCTAGGACCATCTCCAGTAACCTCCTCCCCACTAGCATGGAGAGAGCGTATTCTAACTCCTAAAGCATTCCTTTCGAAGCACAAACGTCTCTGATAGATGTTAAGCGAATGTACAAAGGTGTGTGTGATGTGACTATTCTACCTTAAAAAATTAGCAGGCACCCATCGTTTTCTTGTCACTTTCATGCATCTTAATGAGGCCTAAAACTTCATGAGAAAAAAAATTATGTTTTATGCATGCAATATATTAAACAATGATTTATCCTATGTCCATTATACACCATAAACAAGTAGAATTATTGACATGCCGATAATGGTCTTCACCACACTCGTACATGGTAATTCCCTTCATTCTTGTCCCCTTTCACCCTCCCTACCTCCTCCACCCTTCTGTCTTGGTTGTAACCGCACATTGTGGGTCCAGGAATCAAGACAAAGAGTGGTAGAAGAACAATCATAGAACAGGAAAATCCGTCCACAATAGTAAGGAAGGAAAGGGGAGGGACGCCAGGTACCTCCTGAACAAGTACTCACATAAGAACCCCATGTTGGAATGCAGAATGCAACAGAATGATTTCCAATTGAGGAGCATACCACAGGGGATGATTTAGTACATAAGTAATAGACATGAGCTGATCCTTTGTGTCGAGTCCCTAATAAGGAAATTCTGTCCTAGACATCCAATGCGTATTGAGGATGTGCTACAGGGCGTAGACAAGAGGCACAATCACTATACCCTAAGGGCTGATTTTGAAGAAGTGCCACTTTCTAGAGCAACAATGATGTTGTGAACAAAGAAATGGAAAGACATGTTTAGAGACAAGGGTAGGTTTATGAGCTATTGCGAGTGAAGGATTGGTTGAGGAGCGTGTGGTGCGTGAGCAAAAACGAGATGCCCACCAACAACTTCTGGAGCATCGTTACAATTGCCCTCGAGTTGGTGTAAGTTCCAATTGCCCACCAACAACAAGAAGTCCACCAACAACTTGTGGAGCATCGTTGTGTTGGGTGAGTCTATGTAAGTTCCAAGTGCCCTCGAGTGTTCATGTCACTTTTGTTTGCATGTTGTATGTAAACAAAACATGCCAAAAACTAGCTTTTCTAAAAACTTCTTAATTTATAAGTTTTGTGTTGCTGGATGATAACATAATCAAAAGTCATGTACACAGTATTCCATGCGTGTGCACAACAAAAAAAAACAATGTAAGCACTTTGTAACATGACACCTAACGGTCTTTACAGATAAACAATCACAAAATTTATCTTCATCTTCATTTCATTGAAATGTTGGGTTCTTTCATGCCTTAATTCCTTAAGATGACAAGAATCAAACATTTAAATCCTACTACCTACTTTCCTTTCATATGCATGTAGATTTGACGGTCGATGCCTTTGTACTCTCTCTAGTACACCAAACTAGCTCTGTCGAGTACAATGAAGATTCAATTTCTAAGGTTGAGAAGTATTCTAAATGTTCTCATCCATAAATTTCACTTTATTCCATGTCATTCCCTGCACAACCCCAAAATGAAGGAGAAGAATTAAGAAAAATAACAAGAAGTATCCATTTTAATGATGAATGTAATGGGATGTGTGGTGGGAGAGAATGTTGTGAAAAGTGGAGCGAGGGGGGTCATTGCCATATGCACATTGAAATACATAACATGTGAAAATTTGAGATGAATAGGTTCCATACGTGAAAAGATACATTTTCTACCTTATTTGGACAAGTGTCATATTTGTGCTCTCACATCATGTGACACTTCTGTGTGCCCACCAAAAACGATGATTTTTTTCTGTATTTGAGAAAGAGTGCGGAGTAAAAGCGGTTGACAACTTCAAGTTAGCACAACTGAATGGAATGAAAAACTGAGGTCGCGTCTTGTCAAATGGACAACGCCATATGTGATCTTTGAAAAGCTTTCTGAAGAAAGACACTTCAATGTTTACAGTAAGAGAAATTGTGAAGATAGACATACATTATGTATCTGGGTTTTGATTGACTATATGATGATGTGGTGCAACCACGAAAAAATTGTTAGTTTTAGTGCCCTTCCGGAAAGTGGCATATCTACTTTTCGTCATTTTGGTCTGCCCTTCCAAATGTTTGTCATTTTTTTCATGCTCTTCTAGAAATACGTCAATTGTGTATGTTCCTCTAGAAAGTTGTCATGTGCTGATTCTGCACGAGAAAGTCGTTAGTTTGTGTGACAACTAGAAAGATGCTATTTTTCAGTTCCTTTTTCAAAACCTGTCTAATACACGTTGTCCACCTGCATATGGTGGAACGAGATCCTGGTGATCGAACGCAGAGATCTGGAAGAGCCCTCTGCGCTAGCCGAGCTGTTTGACTTCGTCCTCAAGGGACCCAAGACTTTCGAAAATGTTCTGATTTCGAATTCAAGAATATGGATGTCGTGCTACCAATACACTGCCGACATCGCATGACAGATTTGGCCTGGGAACTCGAACAAACGAAGTATTCAAACCTCGCAAGATGTTCCCAAAATTCAAACGGATGTTTTTCCACCATGCCCGTCAAACTACCCGCTTTGGAAAAGCGATTGGTTGCAACGACCTTTCCGTGCGAGCAGGTGAGGTGGTTGGGCACGCGCGCGAGCAACGGCGGCAGAAAGCGCTTTCCAGGGCAGGAGGGAGAGCAGACGGCCATGCTCGCTGCGTCTTTGGACACCAAGGAAGAGTCTGCGCACTAAAAACGTCGGTTGGAAAGGTCGCCAAGATACGCACACGTGGCAGCCTTCGACGCACCCAGTCGCACTTTTTGGCTTCGAATCACTGCCGGCCGTCCGACGCGCATTTCCGCCCTATCGGCTTCACCTCGGCGCCTGCGCTGCTTCCGACGGTCGAGAAGCTGCGCCATGGCGCAGCTGTCGCACTATCCCTTGATTGAAGAGACGGAGATGCCAGTCTCCGTTGCCTTCCAGCTCCCTCGGGCTCGCGCCGTCCGTACATGCTGGCCACCGGAGCGGATCGCGGCTGAGCCAGTCTCCGACAGCAGTGAGCCGGAGCGCGCTGAGCACAGCCATCTTAAAAGCAGCACCAGCTTGCACATGCGCAGTACTATGTACAACATACCTTCGCTTACTCTTTTCCTTCTGCACTTCTACACTCCTCCTACTCCAGGCAGTATCAACTGCACACAATGGCGCAGGCGCTTCTCTCCAGCACGGCCACTGCCAACCTCGCCAGCTCTCTCCGCGGAGCACCACTGTCCCAATCATCGCGATCCGTCGCACCCACACCCCTACGACTGAGCAGGACTACGACCAAAGCCGTCTTTTCATCCAGCAGCAAGGGCGCGGTGAAGCAGTCTGCAAAAGCGACAAAGGGGTCTAAGGTTGAGGACGGCATCTTCGGCACATCGGGCGGGTTCGGATTCACAAAGGAGAACGAACTGTTCGTGGGCCGCATGGCCATGCTGGGCTTCGCTGCGTCGCTGCTGGGTGAGGCGGTGACGGGGCAGGGTATTCTGTCGCAGCTGAATCTGGAGACGGGCATCCCCATCTACGAGGCGGAGCCGCTGCTGCTCTTCTTCATTGCCTTCACTCTGCTCGGCGCCATCGGCGGCCTGGGCGACCGCGGCAAGTTCGTGGACGACGACGAGCCGCCCTTCCCCACCAAGGCACCCGGCTCCATCCGCGAGGCGTTCGGCCTCAACAAGAGCGGTGCGTTCCTCAAAATCTGAATCCTTCTGAATCATGAGCGACCAACGGTCAAACTGAATTCTCAGTTTAGAATCATAGATAGCTGAAATCAAGACAACATTCACCACTACCCACAAGTATGCACATGGACTATGTGACATAGTATCCACTGCATACTATCCACGTTGCAGTCGCAAATGACAGACGCTCTGTGAAAGCCAATGCTATGCAACTTGCATAGCATTGGCTTGTTGACATAATGCAACACATCGCACTGTCTCAGCTTCTGGCGATCCTTACGTTGGACACTCTTGAAACCTTCTCCACACATCTCTTTTGCATCTGACCAGGCGCAGAGATTGCGGAGCAGGTCCATAGACAAACAAACTTAACCGTACAACATCCCTCCTCCCCTCCCCCTCCCCCGCTCTTTTGACCACCACATGTACACACATCCTCAATAGTCTGTCACTCTAACTTCCGCTCTCACGCTATGTGCCGATGTGTGCCACACCGCAGGTCCGCTGTTTGGCTTCACCAAGGCCAACGAGTTGTTCGTGGGACGGTTGGCGCAGCTAGGGTTTGTGGCGAGCATCATCGGCGAGGTCATCACAGGGAAGGGTGCGCTTGCTCAGTTGAACATTGAGACCGGTGTGCCTGTGTTTGAGATTGAGCCGCTCGTCATCTTCTCCATCATCTTCTTCTTCATCGCCGCCATCAACCCTGGCACTGGCAAGTTCATCAACGATGACGACCAGTAGTTGCATTTCTTCCTTGCTTGAGCTTTCCTGTACAGAATTAACATCTCATCTCACATTGGCCGCATCGGCCACACGTGTTTGGTTTGCCACAACATTGAGATGAACTGTGAAGGCAGTTCGCCTTACTTGCAGCTTTCACCGGTGTTTTCAGTTACCTTGCAACCTCCTCTCCGTGCGTGCTTTCAGCTGTGGGAACTAACCCTGCCAGCCCACTCCATGATAAAAAGTTCGGACGCTTTGACTTCATGTCCTATTCGGGTGTTGCCTACATTACATTGCTTGTCTTAGCTTGACGGTATTCACCAAAAGCTTGTCCTGAGTCATACTCTCACCCTTTATCTCTTACTCCCTTGCCTCCTCCATTTTCCTGTCCCTCTTCTTCTCCTCTCCCACCAACCCCTCCTACCTGCAGCCTCTCTCTCTCTCTCTCTCTCTCTCTCTCTCTCTCT